>JANZLD010000006.1:9327148-9355752 GCA_026413575.1 Erythroxylum carthagenense | reverse complement strand
TTAATTTTGATGACAATCAAATAATAATAATCTTAGAAATGTATGAACTATTTTGATGAGTTTGTTAAGTGTGCAGATAAATGCAAGTAACACTTAGGCAACATAAGACGAAGTCGCAACATAAGACGAAGTCGAAGCATAAGACGAAGTCGAAGCATAAGACGAAGCGACGAAGCATAAGACGAAGCAATGCAACATAAGATGAAGCACAGCATAAGATGAAGCAGAATAACAGACGAAATATAGTAACAAAAGAAAAGTTATTCCAGAAGATACAAAAGGAAGATATGCTAAGAACGTCAGTCAGTTAATTAGTTGGAGTTAGTTACAGGACTCAACTAATAACTGTTTCTAGAAGATTCAAGAAGCGATTATCAAAAAGAGAGTTGGAGACTTAGGTTATAAATATTAGTTCGAGTCGAAAACTACATACGAATACGAATACATACAAAGAAACAGATAGAAAATTACTAGTGAATGTTTTTGATATTAGCAAAAATTCTGTATTCAGAGTGGAAAAAAAGTTAGCAAACACATCTGTAACATGAAAGCTCAACAATACTTTTCTTAGAGAGAGAAAGGGAGGTTAAAGCCTGGAGAGGCTAATATATCTCATAAAGAACACTTTGTGAGAGAGATCTGAAGAGGCTCTACGTGTGAAAGAATACTTGTAAAGTTGAAAGAGTATAGTGAAATCTAAAAAAAAACTCTAGGAATTGGACGTAGCCCAAGGTTTGGGGTGAACCAGTATAAAATCGCAATGTCTATTCTCTAACCCTTATCTTTAATTTTCTTGCGTTAGATGAGTAGATAATATTACTTACGATTGTATTGCTTATCAACTTTAGCAAAGTGTTTTAATGATCATTTAAATTTTGTAAAGAAATTCAAGAAGTCTTAAACGATTAATACTTTCGAAAAGATTACACAATTTAACCCCCCTTCTTGTGTAGTTTACATATCATATCGGATTTCTATATTAACAAGTGATTTATTTCAAATACTTGCCTTTAGCAAAAGTGGTTTTGGTATTGGAAGCATTCTCATGGCTATATCCAATTCCATGCCTATTATTAGAGCTTTTTTGAGCTCCTAACATGTTTTATAGTTTCTCACTACTATTGGTAAACTTGGACAACGAGTCCTTAAAAAGGTTAACTTCCTTCTTCAATTCTTCATTCTCATACTTTAAGGTATCTAAATCATGATTAGCCACTTTGGTTCCACCTTTAAAAGCTTTAATATTATGCAATTCACTCTTTATCTTTTCATGTTCACTTACGCATGCATTTAAATTCTTTGAACTCCTTTAATTTTGGAAGATAGCTTTTCTTTTTTCATGCTCATGATTTGAAGACTCTCAACAAGTTCATCACAAGTCAAATCAATGTCATTATTATCATTATCACATGATTTAGGGTTAAGAGAGTGCCTCATCATCATCTTTTTCCTTGAAGCACATATGAGTCAAATCTCCTTCCAAATGTTCTTTTCTGGAGTCACTTGTATCATCCCAAGTGGAAGCCTTGAATGCCTTCTTTTTGCCTTTGTCTTTCTTCTCCTTCTTGTCATTTCTTTCATGTTTATTGCTTTCATTAAGGAGAAGGCAATGAGACTTCAGATGTTCAGGTTTCCTACATTCAAAGGACATAATATAATTTGATTTGAGTTTTGAATCCATCATACCAACTTTATAGTCTTTTCTTCTTGAGGAGTTGTTCTTCAAGAATTTTTAGAATTTTCTAGCAATTAGAGCAATACCTTCTTCATTACTTTCACTAGATGATATCTCTTCATCATGAATTGATTCTTCCTTTGACACTTTGAATGATAAATTATTTTTCTTTGGAAGCATCGTTTCTTCTTATGTTTCTTAGAGCCTCAATTTGTATATAAGAAGAGATACAATAAGCACCTCTAATGGTAGAGTGGTTAGGTGCTTAGCTTCTTATATGGCTATCATTTTAGCTTCTTATGTTTTCGGTAGTAACCTAAGCAATTTTATCACCATTTCAACATTAGTATAGGTCTTTTAAGACCCTTAAAGGCATTGATAATATCAATAAATCTAGTATACATGCTAGAAATTTTTTCATCATGTTTCATTTAGAATAGTTTATATTGATGAATTACTATACTAACTTTGCTTTCCTTAACTTGATTTTTTCTTTCATGAGTGACTTCTAATATATGCAAAATTTTGTGAGTTGCTCCACACACATATACTATATTAAATTCATTTCTTTCTAATGCACAAAACAAAATATGGATAACTTTACTATTTAAAGAGATTAATATTTTATCTTAGGGATCTCATGCATTTTTTAACTTGGGGACTTTTCTATCATATATAATTTTAGTAAGAATGTATGGATCACTTAAAACAATTTCCTATAAATATACATTTTTGGCTATTAAGAAGAATCACATTCTTGTTTTCTAACAAAAATAGTCATTTCCATTAAAAAAAAGGGCTCTACTAATGTTTTCACTGTCTTAGATTTCCACTATAGTTCTTTTTTTAAGGCAAAGAATGTCTTTTGTACAATCTTTTATTTTACCAAAGAGAAACCTCCTTTTTAACATTTCTTCAAGGTAAAGGAGAACCCAAAATCACTTTTGATAAACCCAATATAATGATCACAAACTCAAAAATAGCTTACAACTCAAAACTACTTACTTGGATGATTTGATAATCACAAAAAGCTCATAAGCTCAAAATGAGAAAATGAATGCAAAAATAATTGAAAAATACTTAGAAATGTGTGTATAATGCACTTAATAGATTCTTAATACAAAAACCAATGAGAAAATACCTATTTATAGTGTTTTAAGTTCTATATAGGCATTAGAGCTAAGAAATAGCCATTGTAATGGCTATATAAAAAGCACTGGTCGACCAACATAGTATATTAGTCGACTAGTATACATTAAAAGCTCTAAATATGCTAACTATTAGGACACTAGTCAACCAGTACACATGTTGGTCAACTAATAGCATGTTAATCGTCAAATACATTAACCAATGTTACAACAAACTCACGATACATCAAATTTAACAATTTTAACCTATAATGGTTGACCACTATCCTATATAAGTCGACCAATCACTTCAAAAATGTGATTTTAATAACTTAAAATGCTCAAAAATAATTTATTTAATCCAATTATTCTTAAAAACACTTCCTTAAAGGTTTCCTAAATATTATTTAAGATAGTAAGAGGCTTTTATATTGAAATCAAAAGTGCAAACGCCTCTTAATGAATGTAAAGACTCGTACTATGAAAAAAGAAATGAATTATCATATTATGTTTAATGAATGTAAAGACAAGCCCGAGTTGATCAACTTTTCTAAACAAATTGATTTCATTTATTACTTTTAATTTTTATTGGGTCAAGTTGAGTCAAACTTAGGCCTACGATCAAGCTTGGGTCTCAGTTGCCTAGGCCCGACCTAATCCCATTGCCATCCTTAGTGAGCCTCTTAGATTATCAAAGATTATCAAGATGAGCTTACAATAAGTAATACATGAAATAATATTAATGTTTCTTGATCTTAATCTTAAAGATCACAAGCATTATATTTTATATTATAATCCTTTGATGCGGTAAAATTGTATTCTCCTATTTCTTCTTATCAATAACATTAAAACTTACTAGTAGTACTTTTGTTTTGTTATCATCAAAATCTTGATTAAAACCTTCCTTAGTTCAACATTTATATTGGTCAACTTAACCTTGTAAAAATATAATTTTAACAATTTCAAATGCTCAAATTTGTTTTTTAATGCAATTATAATCAAAATAACTTTTAAAATGTCCATTAAAGAGTGTTTGAAAGATCAAGACACTTTTCTTTAAAAATAAAAAGCTTTAATACCTCTTGGTCTATGAAAAGAGTTATGTAAGGAAGTAAGATGTTGTTTATGCATGGTGAACCTTTAAGATTACCAAAGTAAAAAAGTGAGATTACAGTCAACAATACAAAATGTAGAATGACCTTGATGTTCCTTGATCTTCTTTTTCTCTTAACTTGTTACAAACTTTTTGTTTATCATTTTAATTAACTTTCTTCTTAAGTTATGGCTACATTTAGTTATTACATTGCTTCTTCCCTATAATAAACTCATTAATAGTACTTATATTCAATTATCTACATACAGTTTATAGTTTACCCTATATCTAATGACTAGTAATTGAATTACTCTCATTAGAATAAGTTAGTAACATTAGAATGTATTAACTTTTATATGACACTTTATTTGTGTAAAGTCTAAGCATCGGTTATACAATTATTAATAATAAGGACTTCTATAAATAGACAAGAAACGTTTTATTCAAAATTTTTATAATTGAGTCAATTTTGTGAACTTATTCTCCATTAAGTACTCACATTTATTTAAGTAGCTCTATGCTCTAATTTATAATATTAATAATTAAAAAACATATCATGTGCTAATTTTACAAGTTCTATTAATAATTCTATATTGATGAAACTATAACTAAAAGCAATTTAAGAATAATACTTAAATGCAATTTAAATCTTATAATTTATAATCTCATTATAATAATTATTTTTAGTATTAAATATTCAATATAATTAATAAAATATATTAAAATAAAGATATTTGCCATACATCAATTATGACCATTTGATTGGCCAAAAAGACAAATTAACAACTCAAACAACACTTGAGGTGAGCTTCTGTGTTTCAAGGCATCACTCGGCATGAAATCCCCACCCTCAAATTCCCAACTTCGCTCACGTCAACGTTATTTCTAACAACACAAGCACGAACCTGATAAGCATTATGTGCATGTCCATGGTTTGTACTTGTCAATGTTGCATCATGGTCATATTTTCTGGAAAAATCACACGCTATTGGCCCTTTGTATCGGTTCCTTAAGTTAAAATGCCATTCTTAATATGGGCATCAGTTACAACTAGTCAAAGTGATTGGGCAAATATGTGGTGTAGATAGGTACAGTAACGGGCTGAAATTCACTTGATGCGTTAATTTTAAATTGGATCAAGGGAATTGATCCGAATTCAGGCCCATATGCCATTAGTGAGCGTGGATGGTGAACTAGACAGGGATGTTGCATATTTAAGAGGGTAGGAGGCATGTTACTGGTCCAAAAACAGGAAGCTTGGATGAGGTTGCAATGGCAACGAACGTCACTCTAGTATCTCATACTCTTTGCTTTATGTGATGAAAAACAAAGGTTTAGTTTTTTTTTGTTAGGATGACTGAATATAGCTGTCTCCCTTGGAGGGCTTCGGATTCCGACCTACTGACAAGAAATGGCCTGCTCAGACTGTAGACTCAATTGTTTTTAGTCCGTCAGAATCATTCTAGTTCAATAGGCCTGAATTTGTTTGCACAGGTAGTCCATTCCGTATCATCTTATCGCACGAAAAAATGAAACTGTGAAGGAAACTAGGAATTTTTGTTCAAGGATTTGATAGAGTAGTTTAATGAATTAATATTCATCAAATTGTCATTAAATATAAATAGATGTACTATTCCAAAACTATAAAAATAAAAGAAGAGAATGCCTTTTGTTCTTCTGTGAATGAACATGGAGTCCAAATGTTTACTAGGGCCGATGACGGGAGACCAAAAAGACTCGTTTAGACCACATGGCAGCTCATGGGTCTACTGAACTCATATGGCACCACCAACTTATTTTCATGTCAACCTTCTCATAGGCTAGAAGTGACCAGTTCATGCAAATTATAACATAAATCATAATTGTTTATTTTGATAAATCCAACTGAAAAATTGAATGAATACTAATTTCACAAACTTTCCAATTTTACCGTGGATGTTTCTAGCATAAACAAAAACAAAAACAATCAAAAACGAAATAATAAAAAACATCAAAAATTTGATAGCTCAATTCGATACACCTTGCCTACGTCTGCAGAGCCCTCACCTAATTTAATCCCTTTTACCGAAGTATAATAGATTTATCCAAAGTTTTACTAAGCTGACACTTTTCAACCTTTGACACTATCTCTCAACCTCACTTTTCGTGAAAGATTTTTACACTCAATAACATGACCGACTCATGTTAATCTCAACAGAGGATTTTTCTAAATAACTTTTAATAAAAAATAATTAAGAAAATAACTCAAGTAATTAATCAACTAAGAACATAACAATGATATACTTTAGATTAAAGAAAGACTTCCCTATAGTTTCAACTTCCCGAAATGTATTGAAAATCAATCCATAAATTAAACTGATTCATCCCAACTTTATCAACTCCAATTAAACCATACGAGATACTAGACATATCATGTATATTTCACGCACAAACCTAAAAGAGCAAGTCTAGAAAATAGAAGTTAACCCACGGTGCATTGCAACCCAGAAGACACACACCACATAAGAACAACTCTTGGAATCTTAAAGCTCACACACGATTTTTCTCACCAAGAAACACATATATGATGTCACATATATCTCTTACCCAATTCAATTAACTCCACACTGCAAGTTGATGCAATACCCACGGATACTCCTGATGAAGACGTGCACAATTCTCACAATCAGAAAAGAAAAAAAAAACTTCACCAACATGCAACAACCACTTCCCTTTACTTTCTTCTCTTATCCGAAATCCAAAAAATTCAGCATTAAAACCATTTAATTACCAACATGTCCAGCGGTAAAACAATTCAATTACTAAAATAAAAATAGACTTCAATATAGTGTAGGATTCTTTCGCAACTACAAGTATAACAGCCAAATCTTTTTGAATCCCATTACAGTTAATATCTTATATGTCCAATTAATAAATAAGATGTCAAAACTAAATAAAAGATATATATACTATATATCTTAACAATATTCCCTTTTTTGATATTATTTGCCATATATTTGAAACTTTCCCTAAAGGAGATAATTGGACACATAAATATCAAATATGCAATCCACATGAGATGAAAAAAGAACTCCTCCTTAATCAAAATATCAAGTTCCAAAGAACATCACAATTATCCAATCTTCTAAATTTCTCCTCCTTGGAATAAACGATGCCAAAAAGCACGATGAATAGTCACGCATATACCTTGAAATATCCTCTTAAATGAAACATTCATCATAAATAATTTGATGTCTCCCCTTTGGAACAATACATTGTCAAAACTAAGAATGCCTTCAACACAATTAATCTCAGCGAACAAAGAAATATAAAAATCAGTAGTAGGTTCAGCGAAAGAATTGTAAGCATGCCAAGATGAAAATTTACTACTAATCAATACACAAGTCAACATATCATTACTTTCTTCAATTCTATCTTCATAAGACTGATCAAATTCATAAACTCAAGCAAATAAAAATAAGTGTTGCCAATGTAGTGAGATAGAGAGAGACCCACCCCAATGAGAGAGCTGAAGAGTCTTTGGTGGAGCTAAATAAAAGTCACAATGCAAATTATTAAAAAGATGGGACGATAATGGCAACATAAAAATTAAAGAACTAAAAAAATTTACGTTTCGTTTTTTAAACAACACAAAAAATATTTCAAAAATGTAAAGTATACAGTCCTTGTGCCCTTCGAAGAAATTCAAACCTGGCCTTATTCCTCGTCGTATTATCTTTGTCATCAATTTCTTCTTCTGAAGTAACTGACTTGTCCTCTGTCTGACTAGTTTCTTTAAAAACAATAACTAACTGTGAATCTATACAATTTCTTTTTTTTCCTTCATTACGTTTTGTGCTTGTAATTGATCCTTTATAATCCAAATGTGCTTCGATATCATAGGCTACTGCTGAAAATTTAATGGAGAGTGTTTAGATTTTCGGTTTTGATCCCTTTAAAGCATCATTTATAACAACTTGTAACATTTCGATCTTATATGCCCAATTACTCCACAAAAATGATATATAGGTATGAACCTTCGATTTTTCTTTGAGATTTATCCTTGGACAGATCTGGTTGCACCAATTTTCTCATCATTCAACTTGGAACATTCACCTCTATAGTTAATGCCTTGAAGATCTCCTTTAGCTTTACCAATTTTCAACAAATTTTTTAGCTTTTCGATACCTCAATTTGACATTATTATTCTTTTTTTTTTATAACTTTTGTTGTATAAAACAACTAACGCAACACTATTCATGCTTTCTTTTTCACTACCATACTCACATACGGATTCATTCCCACTCCAAGTGCTTATATAGGACTTCTCTTTTCTCTTCTTCAAAGTGTTAGTACATTCCGCTTGCACATGTCCGAGGCCTTGACACTCATGACATTGAATTTTCTTCAATTTTCTTTCACCCTTTTTAGTTTTCTCTTGTTGTTTGAAATTACTATTTGATGAGCTCTCACCATTTTGCCTAAAATCATATCTATCCTTTTTCACTTTCTTTAACCACTTGCTGAAATTTCTTGTCAATAATTTCATATCTTCATTTTCTTCATAATCATCTTCTACATCATTTATGCCTTTTCCAGTTTCAGCATGTAGTGCCAATCCTTTGCTCTTTTCTTATTTGCCCCTCTACAAATTCATTTCAAAATTGGTAAAAATTTCAATTTCCTTCTCCAACTACAAGTCATTGGTGTCATAAGCCTCCTTGATTGTTGCAATTTTCAGAATAAATCTTAGAGTTAGTGATCTCAACGTCTTCTTGACTAGTTTCATATTGAAATATTTCCTCCCGAGTTTATGTGTCTAATTCGCTATATTGCGCAATCTTTCATGAAAGTCCCCAATAGTCTCATTTTTGTCCATCTTCAATTCTTTAAACCTCAAAGCTAACATCTATAATTTTGACGCTATCACAGATTTAGACCCTTTATGAATAATTTGCAAAGTATTTCACGCTTCTTTAGTCAATTCACGGGCTTATATCATTGAGAAGCATTCATCATCAATATCACTGAAAATTGCGTGCAATGCTTGTGAGTTTTCAAGTGATCTTTCTTTTTCAACTCTTGTCCATTCAGATGGATCTTTTGGAAATTTCTCTCCCTTATTGTCATTAATCATTGGATGTATCCAACCATTTAACACCGAGTTCTATGCTCTTGTTTCCTGTGCCTTAATAAAGACTCTTATCCATGATTTCCATATAGGATAATTGGAATCGTCCAATAAAGGTGGCCTGATAATTGATGCTCCTTCTCTTATGGCCATAATTGTGAAACCTGGATCTACACCAACTTGATGTACTGAGTTTTGAATCGGTGACCTTACTCTGATACTAATTGAAAAACCAAAGGGGGTAGTAGGTTCGTAAACTTTCTAATTTTACCGTAGACGTCTCTAGCACAAACAAAAACAAAATCAATAAAAAGAGAAATAATAAAAAGCATCAAAAATTTGGTAATGCAGTTCAACATACTTTGCCTACATCTTCAAGGCCCTCACCCAACTTAATCACTTTCACCAAAGTACAATAGATTTGCCCAAGGCTTTACTGAGCCGATACCACTTAACCCTTGATACTATCTCTCAATCTCACTTCCCATGAAAGATTTTCACACCCAATAATACAACCGACTCATGTTAACTTCAATATAGGATTTTTCGAAACAAATTTTAATAAAAAATAATTAAGAAAAATAACTCAAGTAATTAATCAACTGAGAACAAAACAATGATATACTTGAGATAAAAGAAAGATTTCCCTATAGTTTCAGCTTCCCAAAATATATTTGAAAATATGTCCACCAATTGAACTGATTTATCCCAGCTTCAACAACTCCAATTAAACCACATGAGATATTAGATACACCATGTATATTTCACGCACAAACCTAGAAGAGCAAGTCTAGAAAATAAAAGTTAACCCACGGTGTATTGCAACCTAGAAGACGCACACCACATAAGAACAACTCTTGGAATCTTAAAGCTCACACACGGTTTTTCTCACTAAGAAACACATGCATGACGCCTCATATATCTATTACCCAATTCAATTAACTCCACACTACAGGTTGATGCAATACCCACGGATACTCCTGATGAAGACGTGCACGATTCTTACAATCAGAAAAAAAAATCACCAACACGCAACAACCACTTCCCTTCGTTTTCTTCTCTTATCTAAAATCCACATAATTTAGCAGTAAAACCATTCAATTACCAATATGTCCAGCAATAAAACAATTCAATTACCAACATAATAATAGACTTCAATATAGTGTAGGATTCTTTCACAACTATAAATGTAATAGCCACATCTTTTTGAATGTCACTACAATTAATATCTTATATGTTCAATTAATAAATAAGATATCAAAGCTAAATAAAAGATATATACCATATATCTTAACAATCTCCCCCTTTTTGACATTATTTGTCACATATTTGAAACTCCTCTTAAAGGAGATAATTGGACATATAAATATCAAATGCACAATCTACATTAGATGAAAAAAGAATTCCTCTTTAATCAAATATCAAGTTCCAAAGAACATCACAATTATCCAATCATCCGAAATTTTCTCCCTTGCGCCAAAAGATGCTAAAAACTACAACAAATAGTTATACATATACCTTGAAATCTCCCCCTGAATGGAACATTCACCATAAACAATCTGATGTCTCCCCCTTGGGACAAAACATTGTCAAAATTAAGAATGTCTTCAACACAATCAATCTCAACAAATAAAGAAATGTAAAAATCAGTAGTAGGTTTAGCGGAAGAATTATAAGCACGTCAAGATGACAATTTAACACCATTCAATACACATGCCAATATATCATTACTTTCTTTAATTCCATCTTTATAAGACTGATCAAATTCATAAACCCAAGCAAATAAACATGAGTGTTGCTAGTGTAGTGTGAGAGAGAGAGACCCACCCTAAAAGTCTTCGATAGAGTCAAATAGAAGTCACAATACAAACTACTAAAAAGATAGTATCACAATGACAACATAAAAACTAAAGAACTAAAAAAAACAAATCTTTTTTCTACGTTTCATTTTTTTAAACAACACAAAAATACTTCAAAAATGTAAAGTACGCAGCCTCTACGCCCCTCGAAGAAATTCAAACCTGACCTTATTCCTCATCATATTATCTTTGTCATTTATTTCTTTTTTTGAAGTAACTGAGTTGTCCTTTGTCTGATTAGTTTCTTTAAAAGTAATAACTAACTGTGAATCTGTACAATTTCTTATTTTTTTCTTCACTGCATTTTTGTGCTTATAATTGACCCTTTATAATCTAAATGTGCTTCGTACTATAAGCTACTGCTAGAAATTTAATAGAGAGTGATTAGATTTTCGGTTTTGACCCCGTTGAAACATTATTTGTAACAACTTTTAACATTTCAGTCTTATGTGCCCAATTACTTCACAAAAGGGACATATAGGTATGAACCTCCGATTTTTCTTTGAGATCTATCTTTAGACAGATCTGGTTGCACCAATTTTCTCATCATTCAACTTGGAACATTTACCTTTATAGTCGATACCTTGAAGATCTCCTTTTGGCCTTACCAATTTTTAATAATTTTTCTAGCTTTTTGGTACCTCCATTTAACATTCTTATTCCTTTTTCTATACTGACCATCTTTAGCTTTGCTTCATTAAGCTCATTTATTATAGATGACAACTTAGAGTTTTCCTCCTTCAACTTCTAATTTTTCTTACATGTTTGGACCCATTTAGCAAACGTTAACTCATAGGCTTCATAAATTCTTTCCTTTTTATTATCTGAAGTACTGTCATCACTATTATAATATGAGATTGAGCTTCCAACTAATTGGCCTATGTTTTTTTGGAAATTTCTGATTTACTCACTTTTTTATCATCAGTGACTTCCTTCTTAGTTGCTATAAAGCAAGTAACTAAACTTTTCCTGTATAAAGTAACTAACGCAACATTATTTATACCTTCTTTTTCACTACAATAGTCACTTACGGATTCAATCCCACTTTAAGTGCTTATATAGGACTTCTCTTTTCTCTTTTTCAAGGTGTTAACACATTCCGCTTGCACATGTCCAAAGCCTTTACACTCATGACATTGAATTTTCTTCAATTTTCTTTCACCCTTTTTAGTTTTCCCTTGTTTAAATTACTATTTGATGAGATTCCACCATTTTGCCTAAAATCATATCTATCCTTCTTTACTTTCTTTAACCACTTACTGAAATCTTTTGTCAATAATTTCATATCCTTATTTTCTTCATAATCATCTTCTACATCATTTATGCCATTTCCAGTTTCAGCATGTAGTGCCAATCCTTTGCTCTCTTTTTTTTTGTTTTCCCCTCAACAAACTCATTTAAAAATTGGTAAGAATTTCAGTTACCTTCTCCAACTACAAGTCATTGATGTCATGAGCCTCCTCGATTGTTGCAATTTTTGGAATAAATCTTGGAGATAATGATCTTAACATCTTCTTGATTAGTTTCATATTGAAATATTTCCTCCCGAGTTGATGTGCCTAATTTGCTATATTGTGCAATCTTTCATGAAAGTCCCCAGTAGTCTCATTTTCATCCATCTTCAATTCTTCAAACCTCAAAGCTAACATATGTAGTTTCACATCACATATTTGGACTCTTCATGAATAGTCTGCAAAGTATCTCACGCTTTTTTAGTCGATTTACGGGCTTATATCATTGAAAAGCGTCCTTCATCAACATCAATGAAAATTGTATGCAATGCTTGTGAGTTTTCAAGTGCTCTTTCCTTTTCAGCTTTTGTCTATTCAGATGGATCTTTTAGAACTGTCTCTCCCTTATCGTGATTAATCATTGGATGTGGCCAACCATATAATGCCGAGTTCCATGCTCTTAATTTCTGTGCCTTAATAAAGACTCTTATTCGCGATTTCCATGTAGAATAATTGGAACCATCTAACAGTGGTGGCCTGATAATTGATGCTTCTTCTCTTATGGTCACCTACTTGATGTACCAAGTTCTGAATCGGTAACCTTGCTTTGATACCAATTGAAAAATTGAAGGGGACAATGGTTTCGCAAACTTTCCAATGTTACCATGGACATCTTTAACACAAACAAAAACAAAAGCAATCAAAAACAAAATAATAAAAACACAAAAAAATTGATAATGCAGTTCAACATACTTTGTCCATGTCTGCAAGGCCCTCACCTAACTTAATAACTTTCACTGAAGTATAATATATTTACCCAAGGCTTTATTGAGTCGATACTACTCAACCTTTGACACTATCTCTCAATCTCACTTTCCGTGAAAGATTTTCAAAATCAGTAACACAATCGACTCGTGTTAAGTTCAACAGGGATTTTTCTAAACAACTTTTGAGAAAAATAAATCCAGTAATTAATCAACTAAAAACATAACAATGAAATTAACCCACGGTGTATCGCAACCCAGAAGACGCATACCATATAAGAACAACTTTTGGAATCTTAAAGCTCACACATGGTTTTTCTCACCAAGAAACACTTGCATGATGCCACATATATCTATTATCCAATTCAATTAACTCCACACTGTAGGTTGATACAATACTCACGGATACTTCTGATGAAGACGTGCATGATTCTCACAATTAGAAAAAATAAAAAAAAAATTCACCAACACACAACAACCACTTCCTTTTTATTTTCATCTGAAATCCATAAAATCCAGTAGCAAAACTATTCAATTATTAACACGTCCAACCGCAAATAATTCAATTATCAATATTATAATAAACTTCAATATAGGATTCTTTTACAACAAGTGTAATAGTCACCTTGTTTTAAATTTCACTATAATTAATGTCTTATATATCTCATTAACAAATGAAATGTCGAAATTAAATAAAAGTTATGAGCACGGGTAGGCTTATGCCATTCGTCAAAGGTCAGAAGAATAGTACAAGAGGCATGCCGTATAAAAATCAGAAAAATTCGGATTGATACGAAACGATTTCATTGATGTAATAATTAAGTTCTAACGGCAATTTATAACCAAAGAAAAACGACCATTGCAATTCCAACACATGCCTGAATTATTCTTTTGGCGAATATTTCACTGTAAAACCAAACAAAATAGTTGATTGATTTCGGTTTCTTGCTCCCCTTTTAAACTAAAGGCCAAACTGATCTGACATCAGATTTATTTTTCCCAAAGGCAAACAAAAACAGTTGTGTCCTTTCGACTTTGCCTTTGCATTCGATCAGATTGAGTTGAAATCTTTAAGAAACAGATCAAACTGTTTTCAGTTTTATGATTTTCTATAATTTATTATATTCGATTTTGTTTTCCTTCTTTCAATTAACTCAGACTCACATCAAAACCCGCTAAAAGTGCCATTTCTCTTCGTCTGTACACTACCACCAAAATTATTGCCTCTCTATAGACCAACTACTGAAACAATTTGATCCTTCATTCCTTTTCCTTTTTTTCCCCCCCTTATATTCCCTTCTCTCATTTCTCTCCGCCTCTTCGCCGAGTCCACTCAGCTGCATCAACAACATCAAAGTCTCGCTAGCTAACTCACTTTTGCTTGGCTACTCGATCCTGCTAATCCCAATTCGCTTCACAACAGCGTTCCTAACAGCTTCTGTTTGGAAACACAGCCCGTTTTGCTCAATCCCTGACATGTAATTCCTCACCTCCTTTCGTATCATCTCCTGCATCACTGACAAGAACTCTGGACTGAAAAACTGCGTCCCTGATGCTTGCAGAACCGGCGTAGTCGCCGATGTCGCTGATATCGGTGCGATACATGTCGAGTTCGGGTTTGCCGGATGATTTGAACCGGGCCCAATTGAAAGCGGTCGTGAACCGGGGGTTGGGAGCGAGACCTCACAGGAGTCGGATCCGGGTAGACAAAGGCTGAGCAAGGTAGGTGGATCGGCAGATGAAGAGGAGGCATCAATGGACAAGCTTGGCGGAACAAGTGAAGAGGTTGCTGCCAGAGGCCTGAAACCAGGTGACGAAGGCACACCAGGCAAGCTGGAATCGCTGAGTTCCGATCCGGATGGGCTGCTCGGGTTGAGCAGAAGACCCGAAACAGTAGTACCCGCACCGACACTGTTGGATCTTTTGAGAGGCTGTTGGACCGGGAAGTCGTCGTTCATGTCATCCGTCATGGAGGAGCATTTCCTCTTCAGAGTAGAGTTCCAGTGGTTTTTGATGGCGTTGTCAGTTCGGCCATTTAGCAGGCGAGCGATTGTGGCCCACTTGTTGCCGAAGCGAGCGTGGGCTTTAATAATGGTGTCGTCCTCTTCAGAAGTGAATGGCCTGTGTTCAACGTCGGGTGAGAGCTGGTTGCACCATCGCAACCGACACGACTTACCGGATCTACCCGGTATGGATTTGCTAATAAGAGACCAGTTTCTAGGACCATAGTTTTGTACCAGTCTCTGCAGCAACTCATCTTCTTCAGGGCTCCACGGACCCTTGATCCGATCGACGTCCTTCCTAGTTGTTGCTGGTGTGGAAGCCATGGATTGAATGAGAAAACTCTAGTCCCTAATTTACCTACTAAAATTAAAAATTAAGAAAAGAGTAGTAATAATTGATTTCACGAGCTGAGGAGAGGAGGTTGATCGATGTCGTTGGTGGAGGGGTGGGGGAGGCGAAGCCTCACCTTAGGTCATGGGGGAGAACGAGAGTGAAAGGCGAGGGGAGCGGTATATATATGGAAGGGGATAAGGATGACTGGTTAAAGCCGGTATAGTGACCGGTCATAGCCGTTGAGATGGCAAGGCAGTTACAAGTAAAACAGCTGTCAAATGACACGCGTGCAGCATCGTCCCTCCAACTTACACGTACTTATCAATCTATCTCTCATTCGCACTCTCACTCTCATCTTTGCCCAATTACCGCCTCCCAATGGTTTTGGCTACAGACTCATCCTCATACGGCTCT
The DNA here is from genome assembly GCA_026413575.1 of Erythroxylum carthagenense. Taxonomy (NCBI): domain Eukaryota; kingdom Viridiplantae; phylum Streptophyta; class Magnoliopsida; order Malpighiales; family Erythroxylaceae; genus Erythroxylum; species Erythroxylum carthagenense. Next base: position 9,339,922 of record JANZLD010000006.1, on the reverse strand, counting down.
TTCCCGAGTTCACACTCCCTTATTTTCTCTCACCAAACCCACGATTCTCATGTGATGCGGGGGTCATATATTTATTCTCGTTAATCCAAAGTTTGTTTGTACGTGATTTATTTCCTTCTTTATAGTAACTACAAATATTGTTACAATTCGAACTTTGAAGTTATTATTGTAACTGTGCCCGGTTAAAAACAAACGAATAGTAAGTTAAACTAATATCAGGTAAATCCACCTCATCTCCAAAATATCCGTTGGCTTATAAAAGTTAAACGACCGTTTTGGAAGTTACGAAAGGGGGTTAAATTTTTTTCAAAACGAAACGTGGAGATTAAGGAAGAGACTTGGAGAGATAGAGAGAGACAGATTCTTATCTATCTGATCACGAGAGGAAAATTATTATTGTTTTTTTTTAAATAGAAAAAAGCAGGAGGAGGAGGGTAAATAGGGGAGCGGGATGACTTTGACCCAGCCAGCCAGGCTGGACAGCATATAAGGTGATGGGATTTGCATTATTATTTTTAATCTTAAAACTTAAAAGGGACGGAAGGGGTGTGGTGAGCTGGCATGGAAAACGACAAAAGTAGGAAAAGATTACTATAATCCTGTCAGTCCAGGCTGTCAAATTAAGGCCCACTCTCACTTATCCAACGGCCTACTCTCTCTCCCACCACCACCGCCACGTGCCAGTCACGCTCCACTCCACCGTCTCACTTTAATGTCTTTTTTTTTTCCCAATTTCGTTTCATCGGAAAGTAGGCCTTACACTCTTTTTAACAACTTTGTAAAGCTGAGGCTTTCATAGTTGCTTCGTCCGTCTCGTATAATATTATTATTATACGATGTTTGATTGAGAACTAACAATAAATAGAGAAACAATTGGTCCTACGAGTGGGAGTTGAGAGCTGCAAAAACAAAATCACTGTATGAAATCATTAAGTATTCCAACTGGCAATGCTATTAGAATTCTCTTAGGTGGGACTAGACCAGATGGTATCTATTTTATTTTTAGTTCTTGAGGTGAGGGTCAAACAAGTGGGAATTAATCTCATTTTCGTTACGTATTTATTTTAACTTTAAACCCAAATGGATAAAAAGAAAACTACGATCCTAATTAATTTTCTGGCACAAACTGTCAAATAAGCGCATGTTTTAGTTAATGAAACCCATAGCTCGTGTAGGTAAATTAAATTAACCTCGGTATTAATAGCATAAAAGGGTGTTTCTGCCACTCCAACTTGGTATTTTCGAATTAGATAGTTTATCTTCCAACTAATAGCAAAATTTTTAAAACAATATATTTACATTTTTTTATATACATGCAGCACCAACCACAACCATACTACAATTAGGCCGAGTCATAGAATTGCGTTTGGGAAGAGAGAAGAAAAAGGAGGAGAAGAAACGGAAAAGAGAAAGAAGAAAGGAAGTTAACTGAAGCAAGCAAAACAAGAAAGAGACAGTCACTATCTTCAGCAATCAGCATGCAGTCGTTACGTGGAAGATACAGCTGTATAAAATCTCCCATTCCCTAAACCATTCTCACGTGCCAACCGCAACAACCTCTCACCTAACCCTGTCCTTTTGCCGTACTTTCACGTGACTTACTTCTCCGCACGAGTTCACCTCACGTGACACTGATCTACGGTTAACTCCCATGTTTATTACCCCTTTTTAACCCCACTTAACTTTTCCTTGATTTTTTTTACCACGTATTCGCGTTTATGAAAGGAAAATGAAAATATCCATTAATTCACGTTGGAGTCGACAATTAATTATAATCGAAGACTCATTTAAATTTGGTTTGGTCGTTTAACTGTTTATTACGTACTAGTGAGTTAAGATCTTAGTGTGATTCAAGTAAAATGTTTATAATCCTCATTATTCATCCAGTTAAAATTGAAAGTGCGGAATAAACGACGTCGGATTAAAAATGTCAATCTGAAGATTTTCAGAAACCAACAAAACCCGTTCTATAGCAGAAATAGCAGAATACTGACCTTGGTGCATACTTAATTTAACCTGGAATAGTGGTCCCGGTAGGGTGGGCACGCTCGTGGCTTGCCTTTTAGCAACAGCTTGAATGCCTTGGATCCTCGCAATAATGCACTGTCCAAGTGGGTTTTTCTAATGAAACACTGTGAATGGTAGCGTCACTTCGTCAGTATCCCTTTTTGCCAGTGCTCCTTGGCTACCTTTGGAGTACACCGTAATACGGCACAAATATGTAATTAAAGAATGATTTAGTCGATGCAGGCAGTTGATTGCTGCACATGGTTTGGAAAGAGGGAGGATGTTTCCTCACTCCCCCTCCCATTGAAGCTCATCAGTACTTTTGTAAGGCAAAAGTAGTTCTATTTGAATAAAGAGTGTTTAATCTTTCTATATACTTCCCATAAAAGCGTGGATCCAAATGGATACTAAGAAATTCATATTTAGCAACCATAAGACATAAAATAACAAAAGACGGTTGTAAAAGATTGCATGCATGTGGAAGAAGGATAACCAAAGATTATCAACCACGATATTGTGTAGATTCTATATTATAGATTTTAATGCGAAATTCACTGTGCAGAACTCCAGTTATATAATGTCTTCTTTTCGTGGTATTACACCAAAAAAAGATAGCTATTGTTTAACTTCCTAAACAGTAAACATAGAGGAAACTGGAAAGATAAGTGAGCGCATCTCTCTGTCTTGAATTATTGGTCCTTTATATTATAAGCCAGGTACCAAACCCAGACTAGTAGTCCTAAATGGGTAAATTGCCTCATCTGGGCGGTTGTAAGTTACGTGTGCGTGGTACTTCCCAGCAAAAACAAATGACGACCAAACGTCCGACAGTTTAGCGCTTAATCATGTACCCAAAGAAGCCACGTATGAGAACATTTGTCGTTATGCGAGTGACGTGGCAATCGGCATTGAAATGTATTGAAAGGGGGGTAGGGGGGGCCAAAGTGCCTCTTTAACGGACCTAACCGCAGCATTTTTGAAAATCTGTTACGACGGCAACAGCAATGACAGCTAGAAGGCACTCGAGATAAAAACACCGCCGCGAGTTCCAAAGAGAATCAAACCATTGGGATTCGCAAATGGAGAGGCTCGTAGGACCCACCTCCATGATTTTTCTCTGCATGCAACATCCAAGCATTATCATGATATCATCTGTGTTTAGACTAGTAGAGTAGATCGTAGACTGGATTTTTCATTTTCCTGATCCCGGCAGGAGCAGCGACAGTAAGGTAAGGAGAAGCGTGTGCCAATGCCAGTCCAGTGCCATCATCATCGTACGGTCTCTAACTTCTTTTTGTGTGTTTAACCCCTGATTTTACTTGCTGTCATTTCTGACTTCCTGTTTCAATTATTTGGTTTTTGGGCTTTTGCGTTGTTACAAGTTGCATTACCCTGCTGTAAGTTTTCAAATGCTACTTCTGTAGAGCAGGGTGTTCGGATTTTTAGAATGTCCTTGCCAAGCAATTATTAGGCTTTTGCGTCTTGGTCAATGCAAGATATCGTTAGTTATAAAGAATTCATTCTACTGTGGGACCTTTGATTTTTCGAACCGACCTAAACCCGGTATTGTTTTGTCGGATTGCTGATAAAAGAAGAAGTCCTCAACCGACAGATCTTCTGTACTGCATCGGATGGTTGAGATTAAAGGGATATTAAGTAAGTACAGAATAAGAGGTACAGTACCCAGTCTATAGAGCTGCCAATGCCTTAATATCTCAGAATTTTAGCTTATTGCGTAATGATCTTGTTGTTAGTTGCAACGCGTGTATTGCTTAGCTGCTTGGGATGGTCCTTGATAGGAACAAATAACAAGAATAGTGAGGTATTCGTTTTTCTTTTTCCCCTTTATAGTTGGATTGGTTAAGAACCTAATCGACGTCAAATGAAACAACTTCGCTGTCAGAGACAGCCTCCGTTTACGTATTTAACTTTGACTTTGTGAAGAGGGATTGGTGAAGTTAGTGTTGTCACGGACCATCACAGACCACCAGCCCAACCGCCTACCACCAACCAATACAGTCTGTACAGATTAGATATTTTCATGCAATAATGTTGGTCAAAGTTTCAACCCCTCAACAGAACAATAAATTTTGAACGACCTTTGCCGTTATGTACCGAAGAAATGGTTCTCTGCCCCTTTAGAGCTGACCTATCATTCAGGTGTTTATTAAATAAATATTTCGACTTGTGGTATCAATCAAATTAAATTTTATATAGACTCATCTAAATCATCAATAGAAAGTTCTTAACGCAATACATTTCTTTACTGAAATTCATGACCTCTGGTGCAATGAAGCACTAGAGAGCTCTCCCTATTTAGCGTTCTTCAAAATGCAAAATTTAATATTTGTTAGTTTGGTAAGTCTCATTGCAATTACCAGGCCCACTTACCAAATTATGCAAATTGTAAGCACAGAAAAACTAAGAGGGAAAAAGGGCGGCGAAGACCAAGAAAACAAGGTTTGACAAACCGCGATTCTCATGTTTCAATTTTTAAATTTTATTACTTATAGTCCAAGTTGAGAATGAATGTTAAGAAGTGTTCATATAAAAATTGGTTGCTCAAAAAAAGGTCAGAATAATGCGAGCTGCATGTAGGGCAGGAGAAGAATCGGCTGATGGAGCCACTTGTTCGAGTACGTCTTCATCCAACTTGTTGATGTAATGTATCATTTGTCTCCACTTAAGATTTTCTTTATGATTATGATGTTGTCTCTTCTTTGAAATAAACATCTTTATCTGAGTAGGGTTTTTTATATGAATCACCAAGTGGATTACAACTAACAACGCGTTCGTTGTAAAATTTTCTACATGTCTAGCCAAATAGGTTTATTAAGTGCTACATTTTGCTTAAACGAACTAAAGTTATTGGGACGTCACCATCACAAATATTCAATTCAGCAACTAAAATTTCTTCTAGAATGTAAATTAATGGGTACCAGAAAAGTAATCTCTACTTGGGTCACGACAATGAGGCAGTAATCCAGGTATTCCTCATCTTGAAGCCCATTTGCTCGCTAACCCGATTGGGGTCAGACGTTGGTAATCATTGAACAAGTTGACCAATTATAGATAAAACCAGAATTTTGGATGGTGACCAGTTTTGATTTTTGATTGTTAGACATGAAACATGACTGTTTCGACTTTTCTTTAGAACCACCAGAAGTAAATGCTCTAAGGTTTGAATACTTAGCATCCAGGAAATCATTGCATCTGATATTTTATTACTTTTTAAGCGTAGCTTGGCATTGAGTTTTCACCCTTCGGCTCTTAGCTCTCTCTCTCTCTCTCTTTTATTACGGTTTTGTGCTGTATGAACCTGTGGAAAGGAACTTGGTGGCAACTTACTTTTTCCTCCCTCTTTTTCTGTCCAAGTTTTGGAGATGTCTTGATTCATAATCTCTAGTTCGTCTCTTTCAGATAACGTTCTTACTTCTTTTTTCTAATCTAATTCATCTTCAGCTGACAGTGAGAACGATTTCATTTATTATTCTTGTTTCTAATTTGCTATGTAATGAAAACAGACGTTCTGTTTCGGCTACAAAACTAGAGAGTATACCAATTATACAGAGTATACCAAAACTAGAGAATAAAATTATTAAGAAATACAAGAATTGAGTGAAGGTTATCAATTATATGTGACTGTTTTTTTTTGCATTTTATAAAAGATTATTTCTGTTATTCAAACTCGTGGCCTTCAAATAATTCAGACTTTTAAATAAAATTATTAAAAACATGATGACACCAATTCACTCAAGTTTAATTATTGAAAAAGTGACGTTACCTTAAAAGGTTTGTCAGCTGGGCTAGTACATTTGAGGCTTGAACTATCAATAAGAATCCAATATGGATTCCTGGGTTTTAGATGTTTTAAAGTTATTTTCTGCCTGATCCAATATGATGTGTGGGTTTTACAAACAAATCCTATGTATAGAGTATGCGGCATATTTACTAGTGGAAGCCGTTTCCATATACCCAAACGATAAAATCTAACAAGGTAAACAGTATTACCGAGCCAGTTCGAATTGCTCCAAGAGCCTAAGATTTGAGAATGTTTTCGTCCTTACTAACGTCGAAAAAGAAAGAGAAAAATGTTTTATAAGAATATAACTTAAATTTTAATTTTAACATTTCATATCGATAAATTTTGATGCCAATATTTTTAATACGTTCAACACAAAAGTTCAATAAATAAAAGTTTTAATAGAATTAAACTTCCATCATATTTGATGTGACATTTAATATATACATTAAACATAATATAATTTAAAATTTAACATTTCAGAGTTCTAATTTTTAATGCTAATATTTTCAAAAAATTAAAATAAATCTTCAATAAATAAAATTAAACTTTTTATCACTTTTGTTGTGACATTATATATTAAATATCACATCAAAGTGACAATTAATTAATAAAATTGTGACCATACCAACATAATTTTAAAAAAATTAAAATTAAAATTATTTATGTTTTATAATTATGGTAATTAATTTATAATATTAATTAATTAAATTTAATTATTAATTAAAATCTCTTATTAAAATTCTAAGTACCAAATTCTTAAAATACACATTCTTGCAACTTTTGATTTTTTTTCTCTGGTAGGATTGGTGAAATCGTCGACTCAAGTCACCAAGGACAAGGACGGATCCAGAAATTAGTTTGAGTGGGGGCAAAATATTTAAAGTACTCTTATATTACTGAAAATACAAATATTTGTATATTTGATAAACAAAAAATTACATCATTGTCTTGAGCTTCTTACATATAACATATTACATTCGTTCCCTACGAGTCCTCATGTTTTGATATCCCTGTAAAATTTTCTCATTGTCAATACTATTGAAGATATCTTTCTTAATATATGTGATCAAACAATTATTCATCAAAGAATCTCCCGTTCAATTGTGCAAGTGATTTTTCACTATCTTCATTGTAGAAAATGCTCTTTTCACCGATGCAATAGCAATAGGCAAAATCAAAGCTAATCTCACAAGTAAAAACACCAAAAGGTACACAACATCTATTTTTGTTTCAACTAGCTTCTGGACAAGATCACTAATCCCATTTAATATTGAAAATTGATCATCATATTGCATATCAACAATATAATTATAAAGTTGATCACCAAGAGTAATAAGCTCTACTTTAGAGAAATTAGAAGGATAAAATTCAGCAAGTTGAATCAATTTTTGCTTATCAAAAGCATAACAAGAGTCACTTGGATTCAAGCATGCCATACAAATAAGCAACTTGGTATTTACCTCATTGAAGTGATTATTGAGCTCTTAAAGTTGCATATCAATCACAATGTAAAATAATTCTACTTGATAATGATGCAAATTCATCATTTTTTTATGCATTTCGCCTTGACCTTTCCTGATGCACAAAGTTTTCATCCATATTTGGAATGACAATATCATGGTTCTCACAAGATGAAGATGTTTCATCAAATAAGGACTGCCACCCATCATCTCTCATCATTTGTAATTGTTGTTTGGAAACTTTAATCAAATAAATTGCATTGATAATGTCTTGATCCTTCCTTTGCAACGCTTGAGATAATTCATTTGTGATGCCCAAGATTTTTTTTCATCAAATGCAAGTTAAACACAAATTCATAAATTGGATAGAATCAAGCAAAGTATATGCTTCACCTTTTTGCTATGAAGTTGTGCCTTCTTCCATAATGATCTCTAGAACATCAACTATGGAGTCAAACATCACGATTAAGCTTGATAATGATCCATAGTGTGTGCCCCAATGTGTGTCACTTGGTCTTTGAAGAGAAGTTTCTTGATGTAAACATTTACGACTTGAAAGTTCACCAATTTTCAGCCTTTCAACAATCTTATTAAATTGCTTCTCACGAAGAAAATCTTTTCTTTTGCAAGAACCTCCAATTATATATGATAAGCTTGAGACTGTGTTAAACAACAAAGCAACATGTACATGATTCTTGGCCACCGCTACAAGTGCTAATTGCAATTGGTGAGAGAAATAATTAACATAGTGAGTTGAATTATTTTCTTTTAAAATTAAAGTCTTCAAACCATTAATCGCTCCTGCATATTGCTAGCTCCATCGTAGCCTTTCCCACATAAAGATGATATACTCAATCCATGCTTTGAAAACAATTCATCTATTGCAGACTTTAGTGATAAAAAGATGGTATCACTAACCCAAATAATACCAATAAATTGCTCAAGCACACATCCTTTTGCATTCACATAACGTAAAACAATAGTCAATTGTTCTTTGATTGAGATGTCATGAGACTCATTAATAAGGATAGAAAATAACCCACCTTGAAGATCATTAATAATGGCGTTGGAGGTTTCAATTGCAGCAGCTTTGACAATATCCTTTTGTATGTCAGGAGCAATGGCTTTGAGATCTCCGCAGGCATTATTTAAAACAACATTGTTGATAGCTTCATTATGGTCAGCCAAGAATTGTAAAAGTTGAAGAAAATTACCATTATTGCTAGAAGTCTCTGATTCATCACGACCATGAAACGCCAATCCTTGATGTAAAAGGAATCGAACACAATCCACTGATGCAGTGAGTTGGGTATGATAGTCTTTTTGAGCATGGTTAGATTGATTAGCATAAGAAACTTAAATATGTAGTTTCTGATTCATCAAATCTTGACATTTCTTTCAAGCTATATTGTGAGAGCTATTATGACATCCTACATGAATATGGCATCTATCTTTTTTTCTTCCAATTGTTAAATCCATCAGTAAAAAAAGTATCATCACTTGCTTTACTTCTAATATCCGACCTAAAAAGATAGCAACATAAGCAAAAAGCTGCATCTTTTATAACACTATACTCCAACCAATTAGCGTATTCTTTAAACCAAGATGGAACAAATCTACGATAAATATTTCCGAGTTTTCTTTGTAGAAAATCATGCTCAAAAGGTTGATATGGACCCTTTTGCAAATAAGCTCTTCGTATTTTATCACAGACATAAGGATGATAATCTGAAAATTTTTCCACAATCTTGGATCAGACTGAAGATCTTCTAAATTGACTTCTAAATGAGGATGCTTTAAAGGGTTGGGGCTAGAATCATTATTTGTAAGAGGCCCCATAACTGAAATCGAAGTTACGTAATTAGAGACAAATTGAATACAAAATAAATAAAAATTATCTATTCACAAAAAATTAACTAATTAAAACTATTTAAAAACACGTTACACATATGTAAATTTAAGAAATATACAAAAAGGTAAGATTTTCATATATACTAAGAGTGGACTTGATATGTAAAAGGATGTACTATTTTACTTGAAAATTTTAAACCAATCATCTCTTAGCAATAATACTTGGAAACTCCCCTCCCTTTCTCGTTGCTTGCTCCAAGAAAATTAATTATTAAAGAAACAAAATCAGCCTAATTAAATCCCATCCTATTTCTTGCCTCCAGTGTCACAGTTTCCCCTTGTATTCATTTTGGGTCAGTGGATTTTCGTTTGCTCTCTCTCTCTTTGCCTCTGCGTCCCTCCTTAAATCACACCATTTGAAAGGGCCTCTGTTTATTGTCTCTAGGGTACTTCTTTTATCCCTATTATCACTAGTGCTAGATGGTTTGTACTGTTTTTATTCATTTTTATGACTTTATATGCTACGATTTCTCGTCTACAATGAGAAATCTTCTCTTACATCTTCACTAAAAGTCTAAAAGAATGTAAAGATTAAAAATGTACCAACTCTATTACAACTTACAAGAACCCATCTCTAAATTATACATACTACATGTTCTTTCAAAAAAAAAAAAGAGGTGGGAATTTACCTATTAGCAGTAGAACGGGGTAGGGCCTGTGGGAGAATCCTTTCCACAATTGCGTCAAATATAGATTATTATTTTTCACTTTGGGTGTGGTAGTCCTTGTGGAGTTAAGGGAAGAAGAAGCCAAAAAGACAAAAAGTAGTATGATGAAGAAGCCAAAAGGGTAGAAAATCTAAATAAAAAAAGTTAATTAACCATGTAGTTTTTATCTCTCTATTTGTAGGCTTTCATTTAAAAAAGTCATGGGCCCAAATAATAGTAATCTTAATAAAAATAGATGGGCTCATATTTTAATTTTTATTTGATATCTTAATATATCTGTACTTTTTATTGTTTTTGTCACCAATTAAATTAATAGGGGCAAAATTTTAATTTTTTAATGAAATTAAAATTTAAAATAATAATTTTAAATTAAATCTTTTTAGATGTAGTAGGGGGCAAGTAGGCGTCCTTGACCAAGGACGTTTGTGTAGCATCCAACTCCCGCAAGACACGCGCTCGACATTGATGGGTGATATCCGAGATCGTGCCCTGTGAGGGTGGCATACTAGAGCACTCAATCATTCAAATTCCAGCATAATTTTTTTAAAACCACAAATATAAAGTGCGGAAATTGATAACCGAATCGGGCTCACTTCATTTCATAAACATTTTCAATCATAGCAAAATAATCAATACATAGGTCATGGAAAATTCACTTTCCACTTGGGCCTATTACAATTTCAACATAAATACATTTGTATACACATTATGCAAAAGTTTCTGAATACGTTATTTGATACAAAATTTACGAAAATTATACAATTCAATACAAAAGGAAAAAGTACAATACAGACGCGAACTGATCCCGACCTCTATCTTTTACTTGTATGCTATAGGGATACTCCCGTTCGCCTAACGGGGTATTCTTCTGAGTCCTGAAAAATAGTTGCAAATTTTGGGTAAGTTTTGTGAACTCAATGAGTGATAATCATCGATGGCTTACCCAATAACATAACACATAATTCACATTTCACATTCAATTTCACACTTCACATTCAATACACTTCATCATTCATTTTATGTATATGCAATGCATATGAGACTCACTTTCTATTTGTTACTTTGTTGTGACCGAGTGCCTAAACTATCCCATATAGGGTTCATTGATAACTGTCCCTTATCCGCTTGGGGGATAAAGGGCTAATTAAATGTTGAGCCTGAGGCTATGATTCACTTTTGAGCTCGAAGCTCATTTTCACTCGTTGAGCTTTAAGCTCTGATGGGTGGCTACTCTGGTCACAACAGTTATTATGTTTCATATATTCATGAAATGAAATACATCAGTCACATTTGCATGATCTTACTCAATCTCATTCCCATATCGTCGGACCTTAGTCCGCCATTCAACATTAAGTTGAGAATCATACTTTCACTTACATGCAAATGCACATTCATAACACATTTAACAATCACATTAAGTACACTTAGTTCATCTTATTTACATACAAGCAGCACTTCAATATCTCATCAATCATCACAATCATTAGACCTTCTGTATGGAATCAACAGTCAAGACACATTCATATCAACATTTAACAGTTAATTAATACAAAAATCAAAACAAACAATGAATTGAGACCATCTATGCCTACTCACAATACACTCCAGATTAGCATTTGCTTCTAAATTCTGGAAACGCCTGAATGCAGACATTTAATCTGCACAACGCATTTATGCAAAACACATGTTGCACATACATTAATAATTGCACACTTACAAGCATTTATTTATGCACAATTGTATAAATGGACTATGTACAATGCATGCTCAATGACTATCTCGGGTATTTATCCATTAGTTTTGTCATAAAATCAATCCCATATCAAAACTCACCTAAGTATAATTTATACTTAGGTTTATACGTCAATAAAACCATTAAATCACAATTCATAATACATTGAATTACTTTAAGATTTGTCCAAGACACCCCTTTTGGGTCTACTGTTCACGTCAATCAAAAGGTGAAAATGAGGTAATTTGGTCAAACTCCCTTCTAGAAAAGTGTTCCTTTATGTCTTATCTTTCCATTGACACTAAAATCACTCAATTTAGTTTAGTAATTTGGAAAATATACCTCAAACATTATCGGGTTATCCATACTAAAAAATAGTGTACTATGGACAACTTCCATCCAGAAATTCAACATCTTAGACGCTGAATCACAATTCGAATTTTTGAGATAATTTGTAGGCCTATATCTCTAGTTTACTTCAAATTAAAAATCATCTTATTTGAAATTCTACAGATCAAGATATCATCAAAATACTAGAACATGTTTCGTAAAATATCCAATTCATGTTCTTCCAACTGATACCCTTACTTTGATTAGATCAATCTTTTTCGAGTCAAAAACAAAAGCTATAAATTTTTATGGAGAGATAGAGAAATGTGTTATGAATCCAATGCTTTAAAATGGGCATAACTTTTACTAAAAATATCAGATTAAGGTCATTCAAAAACTGTTTCGAAGAGGACTTCTAGATCTACAATTTCTATGAAGACCTCAAAAATAATTTTTGCCTCTATAAGGGTTAAAATTTCAGAATGATGTAGCTGTCCTAAATGTGCCTCCTATACAACATTACAAACTTATAAATGTCATATCTCTCTACTCTAATGTCCAAAAATTCCATACTCTATATCAATAGGAAGCTCTATAACTTTCATGAAGACAACTTTTTCAAAAATTCTCTATATCAGTACATAAAACTCATGGAAGTTTCAGATCAAAATAGTTTTAACTCTTTACTTACAACAATCAATTCCTCATGCTTAATCTATCATTTCTAGTTCAATGCCCATCATTCATCCATTATTCTAACTCCCTTTCAACTTAACATCATCCAAAAAGCAAAATAGAAGAAGAAGAAGAAGGGAGTAGCCGACGGTGGAGGGAGAAGAGGAGAGAAAAGAGAGCTTCATG
>JANZLD010000006.1:9200232-9217353 GCA_026413575.1 Erythroxylum carthagenense | reverse complement strand
CTTAACTAATTCTATATATTTTATTATTATCAAAACATAAAGGGATTTAATTTGTTAACCACCATTGGTCCAACATTTTTGGCATTATTTTGAGGAGGTCATTTTGAATAAACTTTATATTTGGGGGATTCTCTCAATTGAATTTCAGGTTTCGGATTGAAACTTGTGTGTTTACGCTTTATTCGCTACGTCAATTGGTATCAGAGCTGGTCGATTCTGATGGCAGGAAGAGGGAGCGGCGGTTCTGGCGATGGTGATCGTAGAATTGAGGCGATAGGGGATGTCGATCCAAGGTTTCAAGCATTGGAGAATCGTATTAATGATATTAATGAGCGAATTGATGAATATTTTCGAGAAATTACTGATCAGATTACAAACCTGATAATCGTGGATACTAGGAATAGGAATGGTGGTAGGAATCGTGCAGAAGAATGACCTATCGATGGACCTATTCTTGAAGAAGATTCAGATTCAGATGATGATATGGTAGGCCAAGGATGGCGTGGACATGGGAACCATGCTCGTAACAACCCTAACTACAAATTGAAGGTGGATATCTCTTATTTCTATGGCAGCATGAATATTGAAGATTTCTTAGATTGGCTTGCAGAGATAGAAAGATTCTTTGACTACATGGACATCCCAGAGGAAAAGAAGGTAAAGGTGGTTGCTTGCAGACTGAAAAGTGGGGCATCCACTTGGTGGGAGAGAGTTCAAGAGCAAAGAGTTCATGTTGGAAAAAGAAAAATTACTAGTTGGGAGAAGATGAAGAGGTTGCTAAGTGCAGAATACCTTACTCCTGATTATGAGCAACTTCTATTCCAACAGTACCAAAGATGTCGTCAAGGCAACAAGACTATGAATGAGTACACTGTCGAGTTTATGAGGTTGGTTGAATGTAACAACCTGAGGGAGACTGAGGATCAACAAGTTGCAAGGTTTTTAGGTGGATTGAAGCCAACGATTGAAGAAAAGATTGGTGTATGGGTTTTAAGATCCCTGACTGAAGCCAAAAATATAACTTTAAAGGCTGAGATGGTGCCATAGGAGAAGAGTAGATCTGGGGATTCCTCTCGCAGAAGCTATAATGAGTACTATAGAACCTCTTTTGAAAAGAATAAAAGTGTGCAGAAGGATGATACACAAAAAGAGTAGAAGGCCACAGGTAAGTAGAAGGATGATGGGCAGAAAGAACAACCACGAGGCAATAATCCATATGCTAAACTAATCTCGGGTAAATGCTTCAAGTGTAATCAGTAAGGGCATAGATCTAGTGACTGTCCTCGCAGAAAAATCATTAATATGTTTGATCGAGAGGAGGATGAAGTAGTCTGCGAACCCGATGGTGAAGATGATGAGTATGAAACAGAGGATGATGATCTTGCAAGAAATTATGTTGTGAGAAAACTGATGCTGACCTCTAAGGTGGAAGAGCACTCACAGTGGCATAAGTTGTTTCAAAGTAGGTGCACTATTAGTGGTAGGTTGTTTAATATTATCATTGATAGTGACAGATGTGAAAATATAGTAGGCAGGGATGCTGTTGAGAATTTGGGACTACGAGTTGAGAAGCACCCACATCCATACAAAATTGGATAGATTTGACCTGGTAAGGAAATTGAAGTGACGGAGTGCTGTAAGATTCCTTTCTCTATCACAAATATTCTGATGAAGTTTACTGCAATATTGTCAATATGGATGCTTTTCACATGCTTCTCGGTAGACCTTGGCAGTTTGATGTTAACGCCCAATATGCTGGCAGAGATAACATCTATAAGGTGGAGAAAGGAGGGGTTAAATTTACCTTGCTGCCAACGAAAGAGAGTGGTCATGCCAAAGCTTCTAAAGTGGACGGGCGAACCTTTTTTACAGTTTCCACTACTGTTAAGGAGTTTGAAGCTGAGTTGAGGGAGAGAAAAGAAGTGCATCTTGTAGTTGTCAAATAGTGCTATTAACTAGTGAAGAAGAGAAGAATGCAGTACAAATTCCTGAAGCTATGAAGCCGTTGCTAACATAATTTGGTGATTTGATGCCAGAGGAATTACCACCTGAGTTGTGACCTTTACGGGATATTCAACATCAAATTGATCTGATTCCTGGTACTAGTCTGCCTAATCTGTCTCACTATAGAATGAGCCCTAAGGAGAGTGAAATTCTGAAGGAGAAGGTAGAGAATTTGCTGCAAAAAGGGCACATAAAGGAAAGCCTAAGTCTATGCGCAGTGCTTGCTTTATTAACTCTAAAGAAAGATGGTAGTTGGAGGATGTGTCTAGATAGCAGGGCAATTAATAAGATTACAATCGGGTATAAGTTCCCTATCCCGAGGCTGGATGACATGCTAGACAAATTCAGGGGGCTAAAGTGTTTTCCAAGCTCGATTTGCAGATTGGATTTCACCAGATTTGAATTAGGCTAGGTGATGAGTGGAAGACAACGTTTAAAGTGAAGGAAGGGTTATATGAGTTGCTTGTTATGCCATTCGGATTGTCAAATGCGCCAAGTACTTTCATATGGCTTATGAACCAGGTACTCAAGAAATTTATTGGCATATTTGTTGTTGTCTATTTTGATGACATTTTGATCTATAGTGGTTCAGAAAATGAGCACTTGCAGCATTCGCATGAAGTGTTAGAAGCTTTAAGAGAAAATAAGCTCTATGTAAATATGAAGAAGTGCATCTTCATGACAAGTCAGCTTTAGTTCTTGGGCTTTGTGGTTGGTGCTGATGGGGTTAAAGTTGACGAGGAGAAGGTTCGGGCAATTAAAGAATGGCCTATACCGACGACTGTCAGAGAAGTTAGAAGTTTCCATAGTTTGGCTACAATTTATAAGCGTTTCATTTGAAATTTCAGGACAATTGTAGCATCGATCATAGAGTGTTTGAAGAAAGGGAAATTTCAATGGGGTGCAGAAGCAGATTCTAGTTTTGCTTAATTGAAGGAGAAACTGTGTACTGCTCCAATTTTAGTATTACCGGATTTCGATAAGTTATTTGAGGTGGAATGTGATGCCTACGGATTTGGAATTGGGGCTATGTTGTCACAAGAGAAGAGGCCGATAGCCTTTTTTAGTGAGAAGCTCAATGATTCAAGACAAAAGTGGTCCACTTAAGATAAAGAATTCTATTCGATTGTGCGAGCATTGAGGCATTGGGAGAACTATCTAGTCGGTAAAGAATTTGTTTTATATTCTGACCATAAAGCTTTGAAGTATTTGAGCAGTCATAAAAGAATTAGTAGTGATAAGCATGCTAGGTGGACCCAAGTTTTACAGAAATTCCCTTTTAAACTTGCAGATGCTTTGAGCAGGTGTGCAGATTTATTGATGACTCTGAAAACTCAAGTTATGGGTTTTGATGAGTTGAAGGGATTATACGAAACTGATGATGATTTTGGAGTTGTTTAGGAAAGGTGTTCAAAGAACCAACCTAAAGAGAATTTTCATGTTACAGATAGATTTCTTTTCAAGGGAGATCAACTTTGTATTCCTAATTCTTCCTTGAGGGAGAAGGTAAATCGTGACTTGCATGGTGGAGGTTTAGCTAGACACCTTGGCAGAGACAAAACCTTTGCTGCTATTCGAGAGAGGTTCTTTTCGCCAAGGATGAGCAGGGATGTTTATAGCATGGTGAAGCACTGTTATGTGTGTCAAACTTCAAAGGGGCAGTCACAGAATACAAGTTTGTACATGCCTTTACCTGTTCTTGATAGTATTTGGGAGGATTTGTCCATGGATTTTGTGTTAAGCCTTCCTCGGACACAAAGAGGTTGGGATTCTATGTTTGTAGTTGTGGACAGGTTCTAAAAAATGGCGCATTTTATTCCTTGCAGGAAGACTTTAGATGCTTCAATTATTGCCCAATTGTTTTTTAGGGAGGTGGTGCGTTTACATGGGGCTCCTAAAACCATCACTTCGGACTGAGACAATAAGTTCCTTGGGCACTTTTAGAGGATTTTATGGAAGTTGTTTGATTTAAAATTAAATTTTAGTAGTACAGTTCATCCACAAACAGATGGTCAAATAGAAGTGGTGAACAAGACTCTGGGTAATTTGATCAGGAGCATTTGTGACGATAGACCAAAGCAGTGGGATTTTGCATTAGCTCAGGCAGAGTTTGCATATAGCAATGCAGTCCATAGTTCAACAGGGAGATCACCTTTTTTTATTGATTATAGTAAGGTTCCTAGGTATGTTATTGATCTAAATGATCTGCCTAATGTTGCTGTTAAGAGTGTCGCTGCATAGAAGATGGCGAATGATTGGCAGGTTGTTCATGATGAGGTTAAGCAGAAGCTAGAGGAGTCTAATGCAAAGTATAAGAAGGTAGCTAATCAGTATCGCAGGAAGCAGGTTTTTACTGTTAGTGATGAGGTCATGGTATTTCTGCGGAGAGAAAGGTTTCCAGTGGGCATTTATAGCAAGCTACAGCTGAAGAAGTATGGTTCGTACCAGGTTTTAAAGAAGATCAATGACAATGCTTATGTGGTGGGACTTCCTGATAGTATGGGGATCTCCAAAACATTTAATGTGACAGACATCTACAAGTACTACCCATTCGATGAGCCATTATATCCTGATGATGTTGTTAACTCGAGGTTGAGTTTTTCTCAAGTGGAGAAGCTGACGGGGAACTTGTTGCGGATGATTTCCAAGAGTGGGTTGTGCACCAGAAGTCCAAACGAAAGATTTTGTAGATTTGATGGGCTTCAAAAAGTTGACCATTTTTCTTAGTCAAACTCTATTGTTTTAATTATTTGCGTTTTAGTGTTTGGGACCTATTTAAACTCTTTTTGGCATTATTTTGAGGAGGCCATTTTGAATAAACTTCATATCTGGGGGATTCTCTCAATTGAATTTTAGGTTTCAGATTGAAACTTGTGTTTTTACGCTTTACTCGTTGATTTAGTAAATTCCATCTATAAATTTTCAAGGTAAACATCTTCGTCTGCTTTGGCTTTAGCGTTTTAAAGTAAAAGAAAACAACGTTTTTAACTAAACGATGTTGTTTTATTTTACATTAAACTCATTTGACCTCTCCCCCCAACCCACCTGCATCTTTTTCTTCCTGTTGCATCTCATTTTGTGCTATTTTCTTCTCTCCAGTTTCTCTATCGTGGACTCCTCTTCTGCTCGTTGGCGTTGTTTTCTTTGACCATTGTCATTATGTCCTTCGGTGGAGGTATTTTTGCAACTATTATCATGTGTTTTTTCATATATTAGATGAAAGTTAATTTGGGTATTTGATTACTTTCATTCATTTGTGTATTTTGTGATTAGAAAACAACTTTAAGGTATAAATGTTAGTGATAGAAGGGACAAGACATAATTTGGTTGTGATGTTGGGATGAGTTTCTGATGCATGTAAGCTGTTGAGATGTCTGTTCTTTGAGAAATGATTTCAATTCTTTATTTCCAGTTCTTTTTTAGTATGAATTTCATAATTTCAATTAAAATGGAAGCAAAGAAGTGGAATACATGGTTATAAAGACGGGAAGGGAGATTGACTAATTTTTAGTTACCATATAAGAGAATAGAGAGTTGAGTTACATAGAGATTAAAGGGAAACAATGAAGAGGAATAAAAAAGGATGCTAGCGATGTTGAACAAGGATGCAGGAGGATGATAAAAATAAATAAAATTAAGAGTTCTATAAGGAAATTTCAGAATTTTAAGGTTAGGAAATAGATAAAATTATGAGTTTTGGTTATTAGTTGTTTAATTAATAATTAGTTACATTATAGCTTTAATATACTTAATTTTACACGGTGTAAATTAAATTATTTCATTTTAATTTTTTTTGAAAAGGAGATGAACCTCAAAGAGTTACTTAAGGCATAACTATTTCTACATGCCAACTTTAGGCCATCCCAGAGGTCTATTTTTATTCAATCATTGTTAAAAATTGATTAGAGAATTCGTGCAACCCTACTGAATTGAATCCGAGCCTCAAAAGGACACAAACACAAGTTACTAAAACTTTTCCACCAAGTAAAAGGGGCCAATATAGGGACAAACAACTATTACATAGTAACTTATGGTAGGTCAAAATTACTTGCATTTCATTTTAACTCAATAACAAATAGGACCTAGTGAGCCGTGTGTTGTTGAATAAATTCATCATTGTACCTTTTTACTGTTTTTACTTCTTCTACTTTTTTAAACTTTTTATTCCACCAATAATTCCTCCTTCTTTACTGACCGACATTTTATACTGTCGCTAACGTCTGTCGCAAATTTTGCTACGATGATTATCCTCCATATTTAGTGATGGATATTACTAGCATCACAAATTTGATAGAGTTATCATAAGAGTATCATAAATGTACCAAGATAGATGATCTTAGTCTAGCTTAGGCATAATAGTTTGGTTCTCGTCGATTATTCTAAAAAAGAACATTTTGATGAAATAGTCATCAATTGTGTGAAGGGGATGGCGACTTTAAACCCATGGATAGAAAAGAAAGGGTGAAGAGGTCTTATAGCTCTTCACCAAGAGAAGCTACCAAGACTAGTATTGAGTTTGACAATTTGTCCACATTTGACATTATAATGAATGATCTAGAGCCATTATTATTAAAGAAAGATTTCTATAGAAGAGTAGGTAAGGTTTGGAAAAAAGGGTTATCTATTGTACGACCCTCTTAGAATTTAAATCAAGTTTAATCATAAGAAGCTAAGGCTAATTACTTGAAATATGATATACTTAACTTGGAAGTGTTAGGTTGGATGATGATTTAAGGCATATGTAACTAGATATAGGAAACAATTTTCTAATAGTTATTGAGGATATTAATTTCAATCAAGAAGAATGTAATCGAAAAGAGAATAATGGTAATGATGAAAATAGGAAATATTAATTCAAAGGATAGGATATGAATTCAAGTTGAAATATGCCATCAATGAGAAAATAGAATATAATGCGACCAAGGTTCAAACCATGATTTGAAGCCAGTTATTGTCTAGGTGAAGCATCACATTCTGTAGCTACAACCAAATCAGATGTTGTACCTTCAGTTACTACTACACTTGTAGATGAGGCATCACCTTCCATACCTGCTACTACACCATCCACCACCCCTATACCGATAGAGATATCAGGGGTAAATGATGCGGATGAAGGAGGCGACCTCCAACCTAGAGCTTACATCACAATTGCTAACAATCTGTAAGTGAAAATACATGAAACACTAAATGTTTATAATTAAGTTATAGGTTTAAATTTGGTATAAATTAATTGTTTTTAATATTATATTGATTCTATCTGGACCATACTCAAGAAACATGACATCCAAATTCAAAGAGAAGATTGATGTTGAGGATTATAGATGGAAGAATATCTCTCAGCCAATAAAAGAATTTTACTATAAGGAGTTTGAGTTAAAAAAACACTATTTTTGTTTTTAATTTGATTTTATACATTTATTACATAAATATTATTACATTATAAATACTTATCGTATATTTTTCCTTTTGTTTCAAAAAGAATTTTTTAGGATTCTAAATTTGACACGGTTATTTGTAAAGTATGAGAGAGATGAGCATATACATGTTATCAAGACTTTGTTGGTGTGATACACAAGATTGGTATATGACTGCCTTATATTTCTGGACAAATATAGAGTCATTGGTAGCAGCATCGGACATCATCCGAGGCAATGTCCATTTTAGAGCATAATTCTACCAATAGACGTGGAGGACCGAGGGGAGAGAGTCTTCCCATACATACTGGAAGATCTATTACCCACCACGAGCATGCAGAGAGACTTATAAGTATCTACACTTTACATTTATATTATGATTTTTTACTTTGGTGTATTTCAATTTAATTTGAAGTGTGAATTTTTGAATGAAAATATGTATATTATGGATAATGATAATGTCATAAATTGTAGTTCACTTATAACATTTTATTCTGAGGCAGAAAAGGTCTATGGGCACGAAGCCTACACCCCATCAATTCTTTTTACACACTCATACTAAAAAGCATGATATTGTGACCTTCGTCAGCATCCGATGTAGAGAACTAAATGTATGTGAAATTTATGCTTTAATATTAATGCTTAATAATTATCACTTACTAATATAAACATTACCTTATGATAGGACCAAATACAAGAAAGCATTCAACAATAGTCTTAGCAGTCTGAAGATGTTGATGAGACTCAAACCTATCTTCATGCATTGGGTGGTAGGGACCGTCGTGGTAGGATATTCGGCTTAGATTCATTTGCGAGCATATGTTATTCGCAATCCTTCACATCTAGTACAACAACATCTAATAGGTGGTCTGCACCCAATGAATTCTATGAGCTTCGGAGTACAGTACAGACATTGCCAACTCAAATGGAACAATTGATGGAGTACATAGGTCAGCTCCGTAATAAGGTGGATGAGTTTAAGAGGAGTCATAGCACCTCATCGCAGCAATCAGAGTATCCGCAGTCACCAAATGAATAGCATAGTTATAGTCATTTTATATGAATTACAAATACTTATTATATACAAAATAATTTTTATTATCAATTAAGATAATTTTTACTTTATATCATCAATCAACTTTCTGTTTTAACAGATAATTCATAATTATTTAAATTATACATCAACCATAACATCATCAAATAAAATTTAATGCAGAGAAATTTTAAAAAATAATTTTTAGTAAATTTACTAATGGAAAAACAAAGTTTGTAGGTAAAATCTATTCAATTTACCGATGGAAAACTAAAAACCATTAGTAATGATAACATTAATTTATCGACGGAATATTCAAATCTATCATTAATTTTGCCAACGGATATATATTTTCCATCGGTAACAAATAATCGTCTATATGTTCACCGACAGTACACAAAATTTTCATTGGTAAATTTGTGACGAACATTCTGTTATTGTTGCAAATTATTACCTACAGCCATTTCTTCGACATCTTGGTCCGTCGGTAAATTACGTCGCTAACTAATCTTTCCGACAAAATGTGTAGATATTCCATCGGTAATTTCCGTCACTAAACTCTATTTTTCTTGTAGTGTAAGTTTGAAAATTAGCTGAGAGTATGTAACATCCCATTTTCTCATGCTAAGGGTTAGAACCCTATAATATTGCACATAAGAGATATCAATAAGAAATTTAAGAAATGCACTTCATGCTCATGCATAATATAGCATATATACATGTGAATTTGATTATTGCACACATTACAATGATTTGTTCATACACTCATTTGATATTTTCTAGGTGAAATGGTTGTTTTAATGTGATTATGATATGACTAATGAATCTTTTGCCTTAAAATTGATCTGGTGAATTAAATTATTGATTTAGGATTTTTGGTGAAATCTGAGAATTTTCTGAAAATTATGGATAATTTTTAACTAAGAAAAATGTCAAGCGACAGAACAATTGATAAATGGTAGTGGAAATAAGTGTCAAATGGCAGTATAAATTATTGATAAGTGACATTAAGATTTAATAACAAGTGTTATTGAAATTTGAGAGACAATTGGATTAGAAATTGGAGACAAATGGATTGGTTGAGAAAGAAGACCCATTAGAAACCAAAGGGTGGTGACATGTGGCAAGTGACACATATCACTTTCCATGCCACACACGCATCCACAATATTTCCTTCATTTGAAAGACTATCTTTTGTCTTTCATTTTCATTTGGTGGTTTCTCTTCTCTCTTCATTTACGATCTTCATCTTCTACATTTCTTCTTCTTCATTTCCACGATACTTTCAACTCTCACCATTATGAACTTTGCCATCATTTTTCACATGTTTCTTCAAGATCATGTGTCTTCTTCTCAAAGAAGAATCTAACCTACTCCACCTTCTATGTTGATGATCTAATGATACTGGAGAAGCTAGGGATAAGTGATAGTTGAAGATCTTGAAGTAAACAAGTATAAAGTATCACTCTTCTTTATTTGTTGAATGAAACATGTTTTGATGATAGTTAAGAGTTAAATGATCATAAAATGAGGATGGGTACATGCTAAACGTGAATGAGAAATGTAGGTAGATTCAGGTCTTGATTTTATATTTATGATGATCAATATTTCATAATATTTTGTTGAGATTATTTGAGTTAAAATGATCATTAATGATGGTGTAGGATAAAGTGCAAAAAAATTTGATAGATAATGGGTTTTATGTTCTGCTTTTAGTGTTCATGATCAATCATAGACTATAGTTTGTTTATGGATGATATTAAGCTAAAATGGAGTTAGGAGTGAAGAGGAAATAATGAGGACAAAAGTTAGAAATGATAGACTAAGCAAAAGAGATGAACTAAGATGAAAATAGTGATGAAGTGTGCTAGAATATGTTAGATGGAGTGTTTTCACTGAACATACATCTGTATTTTGGTCATATCTTGATTTGTAGACATAAAAATATGATGATTTTAATTTTATATTAAAATAGAGACATATGGTTATATTTTTCATTAAGGATTATAATTTTAATTATGTCTTTAAGGGTTTCAAATTTTGGTTTAAAGTTGAGTACAATGTGCTGTCGTAGTTTGGGAACAGTCTATAGTATTTTAGGTATAACTTATAGAATACTGAACCAAATTGCATTAAATTGGAGTCATTATAAACTTAAGACATATTTGGAACATTTTTTAAGGAGAATTTATTACCTAAATACTTCTTTTTCTTTGTCAAAATGGCCATCCAAATTGACCAAAAACTGTTTTGAGAAAAGCCATCAGGTAGTGCACGATCGTGCACGAGCAGAATCATGACAAAGAGGAAACCTTCGGGGATTTGCACAATCACGTCAGAGAGGAGATATTGTGCATGATCATGACAGAGAGGAAATGTTAGGTATTGCACAGAGAAATCAACAGAAAGTGCACGATCGTGCTTATACGATTGTGCTAGTGAAGGTGTAATGCTTTTTGACAATTTTAAACACTCTTCACTTTTTTGACCATAACTTCTTCTATGGACTACATTGACTTGAAATTTGAACCACAAACTCATCACATATTGTCCTTCCTCTCCATTAAGTTTCATGGTCATTTGGATTCACTAGCAAAGGATTGGTAAATGATTGATTGATGATGTTATAAGAATCAAGTGTATCGAGCCATGAACTTTAGTGCATGATTGAGTGATGAAATTGGAATAAGTTTGTATTATTTAGGTGTAAACCTAAGTTCAAATTAGACATATATGAGTTTTGAAGTATGAATGATCATGAGATGAAAATAAAGGAAATATACTCGGGATTGTCATTGAGCATGCATTGTACATGATCCATATACACATTTGTGTATAAATGAGTACTTATATAATTGTGCAAAGTTGTGATGTGTGTAAATATGTATTACATGATATAGAAGAGCAATTAGAGCGAAATTATCCAGACATTGCTAGGACTTCGAGGTAATAGTTATTTGGAGCAAACTATGAGTCGACCTAGATAGTCTCACTTGATTAATTGTTTGTTTTAAATTCTGTATTGAATTATTATGTGAATGTGATTGTGTTGATTCTGGACATTAAATGTCTTAGGCGTTTGAAACATGAATAATATATTGGAAGTACTCCTTGTATGTGAATTTGACAAAGTAAGTGATACTCAATATTATTGTTGAATGCCAGAATAAGGTTCGATAATAAATGTGTATGCGAATGTGAAACTAAAATCAAGTGACTGATTGAATATATATGAAGGTGATGCATTTCATTACAAGAATGCATAACATTATAAAGGAAGTTGTGATTAGAGTGACTAGTCTGAAAGATCTTAAAGCTCAGAATATACATAAGAGCCACAAGCTTAGTTGTTAATATAACCGATATCCACTAAAGGATATGGGACAATATCTAAAACAAGCCTGATATCCACAATTGATATGGGCTAGTAAAAAGGCACTCGATCACAACAAAGTAATAATTGAAATTGAGTCTCATGTTCATTGCATATAAAATTTATAGTATGTCTTAAATGATTGAAATGAATTGTTTGACTGCTCTAAATGCGAAATGTGGAATAACTTATCAAAGTGTTATGTGATGCTATATGATTATTGGTAAGATTATGTATATGATATGTGAAGTGTGTGTGAATTTGAAGTGTGAACTGTTATGTTGGGATATGAGTGAGCCATCGAGGATGGTCCACTCACTGAGTTCACAAAACCCACCCCAAAATTGCAACATCATTTTTAAGCTCAAAGGAGTTACCCTGTTAGACCAACTAGAGTCAAACCATTGATACGGATAAGAGTAAGACTTCGAGGTCGGGATCAGTTGTACCTGCATATGTCTACAGTCTCTCTTTTGTATTTAAAAAATTGTATTATGCAATTATTGCACAGAATTTATATGAATTGAAAAATGTATTGACTGTATGACTGGAAATGTTTTGTAATGGGCCCAGTTGATTACTAGAATATATGATGATATGTTAATTGTTTGTAACACTTGCGACCGAATTTTTTTTAATAAGATGAGCTAAAAAAGGTTTATTGTTCCTTCTAAATATAGGTGTGATGCATGCCAAATTTGCATTGAGTTTGTTTTAGCATGCTACCCTTGTAGAGTATATTCACGAATATCATCGGTATGTTCAGGGATATGCACTATGAGACTTGGGGTGCTACAGAGTAATTAACAAAATTAAGGGATATTATATTTTTATCAAATCTATCAATCACAATAATATTTCCTATGTGAAGTTTTACTAAACCACTCAGTCATATTAGATGGATCTATTAAGATTAAACCCCTTATCATTATATAAGGAGATAGAGGTAATTAGGGTTGACATTAAAGTCAGTAACTACAAGTTGTAATATAATTAGTTATAATAAAACAAAAGTGTAAGAAAAACTTTTTCTTTCTTTCCTTATATGTCTTTTAAAGGACAAAGTAATAGAGAATTTATTTCATGTTCTAAAATTGAATTTAAATTAATTCAACAAATAGTTAATACTTAAGCACACAAAAAAATAAAATCATAATATTCAATAAAAAAGTGATTCATTTAAAAAATAATCAGTGATTAGTCAATATTAACTTTAATTAAGGAATTTTAATTATTATAACATATAAGTATCGCATTTAAAATATAATTTCTATTTTAAATTTAAAACATTGTATATACCAAAACTTTTTTTTTAGGAAAGTGAATATTGGATTAACTATAGACAAAACTATGTCAACATTACAGTAAGCCCAAACCAGTCATTATACAAACAAGTAAATTACAAAAAAAGACTAACTATAAAACATATAAATCATCATTAAAGGTACCACGGATCTCTCATGTTAGAGGAAAGACTAACATGTAAATTTTTTGCAAGAAAACCCCTCTAATCTAGTTGATAATCCTTTCCACTAAGAAATACAGATTGTCCTCCAAGCTAGGAAAATGTCTATTGTTGTGTTCCCTCCAAAGGTTGTAGATAGAAGTGGAAAATGCAGCTTTGTAGAGAGCTGCAATAGGCATATCTTTTGAAGAGTTCCTAATGGCCCAAGTATAAGTTTAGCCAGACCCTGGTACCATGTGCAAAATCCTGCTCCAAACTGCTGTCGAATAACGATATAGAAAAAAGAGATGTCCTTGTCCTCAATATCCAATTTACATAATAGACAAGTTGAATCCACTAAGTCGTGTCATTGACTTTTAGTACAAAGTCTGTTTTTGATCACTAGCCAGGTTATAAAAGATGCTTTAGGGTGAATGGTCACCCACAAAAATGGTCTCTCCCCTCCTTAATTCGAAAAGGTTAGCTACTATTTGAGGATATTTCTGGAATTCTCGGGGGTTCACGAATGGAGGAGCTTTCCTCCCCTCTGGAGATCTCTAGTGATGGGCGATCCTTCAACGTCCTCTCTGAAGGGTTTCTCGGATAAGGGAGACCCCTCAACGTCGAAGGAGCAGTTCCCACCTTTATCAAGTGTGAAGACTACGGGGAATCAGAGGGAAGAGCCTGTTGGGACACAAGGAAATGGTGAGAAATTTCAGCGTACAGTGACGACAGAAGGAGCTTGGAAAAATAGAGCCAGTATTCAGTTCAACAAAGGGAAACTGAAGTACTACCCGAATGTGCTCCAGGATGGAGTTGCTAAAAGCAGGTGGTAGAGCATGGTCAAATGCTTTGGTTGGGTTCTTTTGGTCCAAAAGATTGGCTTTTCCAGCGATTAATGCATGGGCAAAGGCTAGATAGGGACATAAGGGTCTAAAGAAGGTGATGCTTAAGGAAGACGGGTCAATGTTATTCAAGTTCTCTGAAAAGGCCAATTTGTTGGAGATTATAGAGCAAGGTCCTTAGCATATTGAGGACCAACCAACCACTATTTCTACAACAATGGAAACCAGGAATGGGTGTGGACAGAGGGACAATAGATACAATTCCTTTATGGGTACAGTTTCATAGATGACCAATGGAGTATTAGACGGTGGAGGGGCTAAGTCACATGGCTATCGCATTAGGCAAACCAATTTGTATGGACTCCCAAACTGCTGCAATGGACAGAATCAGGTATGCAAAGATTTGCATTGAATTCCCAAAGCATGCTTCTTTTCCAGAAAAACTACCAATCCTACGTCTTGATGAAACAGGAGAGTTGGTGAGAGATGAAATTATCATCTCTTATCCATGGAAACCAGTATCTTCGAGAAAGAAATGGGTTACTACAGGTCAAATTTTGAAATTAGGTTGGCAAGAAGATTTAGAGAATGTAGAGGTTACAGATGAAGGGCAAGCTCAAACAACAGAGCAGGGACATTTTCTGGAAGGGAATAGTAATGTGATCAATGCGGTTAGCTCTCCATCTAAGCAATAGAATGAAGAGGTGATAGTACACAAAGCAAATGTAGATAGTGTAATATTGACTGGGAGGTCCAAGGAGACAATCCAGGAGAAGGGCAATAATAAGAATATGGCTTGTGTAGATGATCTGAAACAAAACAAAAGCCATGGTGGGGAGTCAGTAAGAGAGGGAGGTCTTATGATAAGAGAAGCACCAGTACTTCAAACGGCCATGACTAATCAGTCCATCGAGGGTGAAGGGAAGAAGTCTTACATGAAGACAGATAAATCGATTCCAAATCTTAATACTTTGGAGGCTAATCAATCTGAAAATACAGAAACAAGTATTAATTTGGGAAAGGAATTAGAATCCAATACTGAAGCTGGGGAGATTAGTCTTTTATCAATAGAAGTCAGGAAAAAGGGTGTTGGAAAGAAAAAAGGTAAGAAGAAAAAGCATAAGGGGCTTATATCCCCGAAGTGTCTTTTTTGAAAATACCTTCAGATGTCGATATTAGTATGGAATACAAGGGGACTTAATGATCCCCTCAAAAAGTTGATGGTGCAGGAACTAGTTGCTGTAAAACAACCTGTTTTGGTAGGACTTCTAGAAACAAAAATAAAGGCTACTGTTATCTAAATGGTCACGGATTTTTTGGGCTCCAAGTGGAAATGTTTCTCTAATCACTTTCACCACTACAATGGTCGGATTAGGTGCTAGTATAATACTAACAGGGTTGAGGCTCAAGTAATAAAGATGGGAGATCAATTCATCCACATTCGATGTCAGTAAATAGTTCAGTTTCAGTTTGAGGGAACTATAGTCTATGCTTTTAATTTTGCTTTCCAAAGAACTAAATTGTGGGAGGAATTACTGGAAATTTATGGGGGTATGCAAGACCTATGGCTGGTGTTAGGTGACTTTAATTGTTGTCTACGATCTGATGAAGTGGAAGGAGGGGCTGGTTTTCATTTTGGGACAAGAGCTGAACTAAATTATTTGTTACATAGTACCGATTTAGTGGATCTTAGAGGATTGGACAGATGGTTTACGTGGGAGAATAAACAAAAGGGACAGATGTTTATAAGGACGAAGCTAGATCGAGCGTTGGTGAATCAAAGTTGGCTAAGATGGTTCCCTATGGCATCGGTAGTGTTTGGAGAGCCGGTTTTTTTTTTTTTTTTATCATACATCTATCTTAGTACAACAAATATATGGTGGTTTCAAGGTAGGGGCTCCGTTCATATTATTTAATGGGCTAATACAGATGGAAGGGTTTATGTCCATGATTCAGCGGGTTTGGGATACGACTATTAATGGCCATAAAGCGTATCAGCTAATGCAGAAGCTAAGGCTTGCCAAAGTTGCAATAAAAGAGTTCAGCAAAGGTAGAAGAAGAGATGTAGTAGAATTGGGCAAATTGCTAAATGAGGTCCAAAAGCAATGTTATACAGACTAAAAGACAAAAAGACTGTATTGGAGATGTGAAAACTTTTTCTCATTCAGTTCAGTAGATGTCATTGGTATATATACAATTACAATAGTAAAGGGGTTAGTATATACAGATATTTTTGGGATGCTAAATATCTTTACTAACTAAATTGATTTTACAAGGATTCTTTGGTATAACTGAACCAGATTTGACGGTGGTGGGATAGACTTCGTCCTTATCTCCAATACCCTCCCACAAGCGAAATTGTTTGGGGCAAATAGAGAGCTTGTTATGGAGGAAAAGAAACCGAGAGGTTGGTAACGGCTTAAACCGAGCGGTTGGTAACGGCTTGGTAAGAGCATCTGTAATCTGACTAGTCGTGGAGATGTATCGAATGTATAACCGTTTGTTGGCCAGTTGCTCGCGAACAAAGTGAAAATCAATTTCAACGTGCTTGGTACGCTCATGAAAAACAGGATTTGCAGCTAGATAGGTAGCACTAATATTGGCACACCATAGCACTGGAGGTGAGAAGAGCTGAACACCAAGTTCAGTCAAAACCTTTTGAATCCATAGCAATTCAGCAGTGGTGTTGGCTAGACTGAAAAATTCAGACTCGGTGCTTGAGCAAGATATTGTACGTTGTTTTTGAGAGCTCCAAGAGATTAAATTAGGACCAAGATAGATTAAAAAAAACCCCTTGAGATCGGAGATCATAACGAGAGGTAGCCCAGTCAGCATCTGAATAAGCATGAAGTGACAATGTAGAGCTTGGTCGAAAGAGAAGTCCATGTGTCATTGTGCCTTTTAAATATCGAAGAATGCATTTAACAGCAATCCAATGATCCTCTGTTGGTGCTTGCATGTATTGACAAACCTTGTTCACAGCAAAAGCAATTTCCGACCTAGTTATT
>JANZLD010000006.1:9180860-9197863 GCA_026413575.1 Erythroxylum carthagenense | reverse complement strand
AGTATGATGTTTGGTTTTGTCTGTTCTGTTTTGGGTGGCATCCATGTATCCTCCCAGGGGGTATTTGGGTGTTACACACAGCATTTTCTTACCAACCTTACTCTCAATTTTGAGTCATTGTCATCTTTCACTTTATACTTCAAGAGCTTTGTTGTTTCTACATCTTGTTACAAAAAGACCTACTTTATTCCACCTTAAAAGTTGATGATCGTGTATGTTGGAGGAGCTAGGATTTCTTGAAGATTCTTGAAGAAGCTTTAGGTAAATCAAGTAAGTAACATATTAATCTTTATGGCTTTGTTAAATGAAGCATATTTGATGATGAGTTTAGGATGAAAATGATGAAGTGTGTTGGAATATGATAAATGGAGTGTTTTCACTGAATAAACATCTGTATTTTAGCCATATCTTGATCTATAAACATCCAAATGGGATGATTTTAATTTTAATTAAACTAGAGACATATGGCTATATTTTTCATGAAGGAATCAAATTTGAATTCTATCTTTAAGGGTTTCAAATTTTGTCTTGAAGTTGAGTACAATGTGTTGTCACGGTTTGGGAATAGTTTGTAGTATTTTAGGTATAACTTGCATAATACTGAACCAAAATTCATGAAATTAGTGTCATTAGAAACTTAAAACATATGAAAACAATTTTTTAGAAGAATGTATTGCCTAAATACTTCATTTTCCTTATCAAAATGGCCATGAAAAACTGACCCTAAAATATGTTTTGAGAAAAGCTGGAATGAAGCTTGAATAAGAGGTAGTGCACAGACATTAGGGAGTTGTACGATCATGCATAAGTACGATTGTGACTGAGAGGAAGCATTAGGAAGTGCACTTGTGCACGATCGTGACAGTGAAGGTGCACAGCTGTTTGACACCCTTCACTCTTTTGACTATAACTTCATCTCTAGACCTCCGATTGACTTAAAATTTGAACCACAAACTCCTCACATATTGTCCTTCCTCTCCAAAAAATTTCATGGTCATCTGAATTCATTAGGAAAGGATTACTAATGATTGATTGATGTAGTTACAATGATCAAGTGTATTGAGTCATGAACCTTAGTGCTTGATTGAACGATGACCTTAGAATAAATTTGTATTATTGAGGTGTAAACCTAAGTTTAAATTAGACATATATGAGTTTTAAAGTATTAATGATCATGAGATGAGAATAAAGGAAATATATCCGAGATTCTCAATGAGCATGCATTGTACATAATCCGTATGCACATTTGTGCATAAATGAGTACTTATAATTGTGCAAAGTTGTGATGCGTGTAAATGTGTGTTGCATGATATAGAAGAACAATTAGAGCGACAATATCTAGACATTGTCAGGACTTCGAGGCAATAGCTATCTGGAGAAAACTGAATCGACTTAGATGGTCTCACTTGATTAATTATTTTTTTAATTATGTATTAAATTATTATGTGAATGTGATTGTGTTAATTTCAGACATTGAATGTCTGAGGCGTTTGGTGCATGAATAAAAACCATTAGAAATGCTCCTTGAACGTGAATTTGAACGAATAAGTGATACTCAACATTATTGTTGAATGTTAGACCAAAGTCCGATGATATATATGAATGTGAATGAAATAAGTGATTCTCAACATTATTGTTGAATGTCAAACATCGATTTGATGAAAAATATGAATGTGAATGTGAAATTGAATGCAAGCGATTAATTGAATATATGTGAATGTCATGTATTTTATTACATGAATACATGAATAGATAAAGGCTGTTGTGATCAGAGTAGCCACCGAATTAGAGTTTAAAGCTCAAAAAGTGATTAAAAGCCAAAAGCTCACTATGTATAATGAGCCTTGTATCTTCAACGGATAAGGGACAGTTATTAATGAGCTCGATATCTATAATAGATACAGGACAATTACATGAACTCGTTCTCAACAATAATAATTGAAAATGAGTCTTATGAGCATTGCATATGCATTTGATATGTATGATTTAAATGGTTGAAATAAATAGTTTGAATGATTTCTGAATGTGAAATATGATTTAAGTGAACATGAAATATATGTGACTCAATATGTTGAATTAATGAAGTGAAGTGAAGTTTATGAGTATATGAATTGATGTATTATGTGATTGAGTGAGCTATCGAGTATGGTCCATTCACTGAGTTTACAAAACTCAACCAAATATTTGCAATATTTTTCAGGCTTAGAAAAGATCTCTAGCTATAGAAGTTAGAGTCTAGCCACTACATTCGAGTAAGAGATAGAGGTCGGGATCAGTTTACGTCTGCATATTTATTTCATTATTTTGTATTAAAAAATGTATTCCGTAATTATTGTTCACGTGTATCTGAATAATTCTGTTTTGTAATGACTTTCTTAATTGAAAATGTTTGTAAATGAGATTGATCAATGAGTGTAATAATAATTGCGAGTGTGATGTTTATGAAATAAAAATATGGGCCCATTTTGATTAGTGGTTTTTCGAAATATGTGTGAAAAGTTTTTAATAGTTATGATTGACTGACTATTCTAGCATGTCACCCTCATAGAGTATATTCTCGAATTCCATTGGTATGTTCGGGTATATGTTTTATAAAAGTGGGGTGTTATAGGTATTTCCGTCGCTAAACTTTGTTTTTCTTGTAATGTTTTATAACTTACCACCCTTAAATTGATGGGCAAACAGAGGTTAGTAATAAGATACTAGAGACATATCTTAGGTGCTTTTGTAGTAAGGCTCCTCAAAAATGGATTTAGTGGATTCCTTTGGCAAAATGGTAGTATAATACCACCTATTATACAACCATCAATTTAACACCAATTGAGGTTTTTATATGCGTATTAGCCATTAATTTAGGTTCGTTACTTAGTAGGAGGCTCCAAGAG
This sequence comes from Erythroxylum carthagenense, assembly GCA_026413575.1. Taxonomy (NCBI): domain Eukaryota; kingdom Viridiplantae; phylum Streptophyta; class Magnoliopsida; order Malpighiales; family Erythroxylaceae; genus Erythroxylum; species Erythroxylum carthagenense. Next base: position 9,194,978 of record JANZLD010000006.1, on the reverse strand, counting down.
CTTAATTATTAATTAGGCTTCAAGGGAAAGAGAAATAGCTATTGTAATGATCAAATTCTACTTAAGGTGAGCTCATCGACAAATAAAGCAACAAGTTGATAAAAGAGAAATCATTGAGAATTTTTGTGGAGAGTTGGGTGTTGCTTAAGTTACAACCCTAGAGACAACACTTATTATGGAGAAGGTTATCACAAACTTTCTCCACTATATTATGACCTTTATAAAGTCATAGTAAAGGTTGGTAAAGGAGCTTATAAGCTATCTTTACCATGAGAAGGACATATACACCCTATATTCCATACATCTCAACTCAAAAAGTTCACTTTTGATCAAGTGACTATCTTTATAAAGCTTTTAACAAGTTTGGCTACCAATTATGAAAAAGAAGGGTTAAAAGTCATAATAAACTCACGATACAATTCTTGATTCATTGGTCAAACGGCACAGCCAAGAATGCAATATGGGAGAATTTATTCAAGTTACTGAGGAGATTTATAAGCACAAACCTTGTGGATAAGGATTTTAAGGGGGGAGGATTATTACAAAAAGAAAGGATAAGAATTTGTGTAGGGGAAATTCAACCAAGGAAAAGACCCTCATGAAATTGTATGTTAAGTTACTTATATATGTATGATACGCAATGTTTAAGTAAATAATTAGACATAATAACCAAGATATATAACTTTTGTGTATTGACTGTCACCTCCCATAAGTAGTTATTATGTAACGAACTACTTATGCAAAATTATAACATAATTCACATATTTCTCTCGCACTTTATCTCCCTTCCCTCTAATTCTCTTTTGATTTTTTTCTCTCTCTTCATTCTTAGTCCATTTATTGAGTCAATCACTATTTATCTTAACTTAAATCCAATAACATTTAATTTCTCCTTCTTTGTTGAATAAATGATTATAATGTTATTGTTTCTGTGTTGATGATAGCTTAAAAAATTGAAAAAGATTCTTTGGATTAATTTGTGACAACATATTACTCACACTTTTAGAGTTGAATCAAAGTTGGTGGCAATGTTGGCCAATTTTTTCTAAGTAAGCCTATTCCCATTCTCTTTTTGCAACTATTTCAAAATAAAATAGTGATAGCGGAAGATTTAATTCATTAAAGTTACCTTTTGGAGAGGTTTGCTAAATATCTAAAATTTGCTCAATAGTAGTCAGACAAATAAGGAATGCTGGGGTGAACTAGAAAAGTTTGGATAAAGTAGACCGTCCCTATAAGAGTGGTGAAGGGAGGGCCCTAATTAGTAAGTGAAAAAACCCTAACCCTTTGGGTTATCCTGCACTTGGAAGAAGAAGCAGAAAAGGAATAAATATAGTGATAATTTAATTTTTTGTCGTCATAGTAAATAGGAGAGAAAATATAATTTATTTAAAATCAACATAAATCAAATAGATGTAGAATAAATATAAATAAATAGAATAAGTAGAATAAGAATAAATAGAATTAACACTTTATGTACATTACATATAGAGAATTGATATCTAAATAGATGAATGAATATAAAGAGTATATTATAGATTGATTGGTATTAAGCTTGTATATTTAAACAGATCTTTATGCAGTATAACTTTATATATTAGAATGACAAAACAAGATTCGATAATAGGTAGAAAGAAATGTATATTTCTTTTTACCATACTATTGGATCTTATAGAATAGTGCTGATTGTAGTTTAATATGGGTTTTATAATTATAGGACTTGTTCTATAAGCAATATGAGATCAAGAACAACCATTTTATAAATAACATCACATGGATTTAATGACGCTGCATTGTCAAAAATATTCATGTTGTTCAGTATCTTATCATTAGCCTCCCTTGTTTTGCTTGACATGGGTAATCTTTTTGATAAACTGATAGTTTTTTTTTAAAATAATTATTGATCAACAAATTCTTTTAATACAAAAAATACTAATTACTTTTGTAATAGTAGTTGGAATGATATTAATTTCAATTTATTTCTTATCTATGTTACACCAGGTAATTTGACATTTTAAAATTTGACATAAGAATACCTGAAATATCTTAATTTAGATTCAAAGTTTGAATTTGTAAAATTTTAAATTTATGAGTTTTTTATGTTGGGTGTCATTAAGCTGTCAGCATAGCCACAACAAACCTCCAAACTTAAAGAAAAAGTCACTTTAGAATTCTTGGACAAAATCCTAATAAAAATTTAGAGTTTTGTTAGACTAAAATTCAACAAATACCTTAATCTCTATTTGTGTTGACAAAACATAGTGTCGCTATAGCTTTTGAATAAATATTATTTGAGGATTTGTCAAACAAGATGGACATACCCCCTTATTGAAGTATCATACCAGAATAATAAAGATAAGAGAGAATTTAACATTCTTATAGTGTGGTCATACATTATGTAATGGCTTTTTAATGACTAAAACCTCCCGTAAACCCAATCTAACACAGCCGAGTCGCAGCAATAGGGTGTTGTGTCGAGTGGCTGTGAGCTGTGACACGTCCACGTGAGTCGTGACAGCACGTATTTTGTCTTAAATCGTTCATTGCAAGGTGTAACGTCCCTTTGGTTCCTCTTACCCAATAGGAACAGACGCCAGACCTGAGAATGCTGCAAAAACTGGATCATCTCAGAACTCTTTAGCCCAATTGTTATTATCGAAACAGTGGATCCATTGCAGCTTTTGCATTTGACAGAGAGCATCGAATTCCCTTTCCTCTGGTTGAGTGAACGTTGAACAATCATATCTTTATCATTCCCTTCCAAAGAACAATTCCAAGCGCCAAAATTCCAATAGGGTTGGACAATTCCAAGCCGCCACAACATACACCAAAGAGATCTTTCATAACACCTTGCAGGCGGTTAGTTGCTGCCAATTTTAAATGATTTTAGGCTCCAATTTGGCCACAGTGACCCCAACTTTTCTGCACATTTGAAGAAAAAAAAAAAAGGGGGGACATTTGAGACATAGAAGTCTTATGCATTAGCTAAATGTTAGCTACGAGTAGGATGATATTCGACCCCACAAGGAAGAAAACCTGTGTTCGCTCTGCGTTGGTTGATGAAGAGGGACAAAGTACTCTAAGGTTAGAACCACAATGTCTGATTAAAAACTACTACTACTGTTTACTGCCCCGATTTGGCTTTTCCTTTGACATTGTCTTCCTCGCTTTTTTCCTATCATTGAATTACTCTCTGCGCCTTTCTTTCTTCGTTTTTGTAAGCACCTAGACTCCACGAGTGAACCCACGTTCTGAAGCATAGTTGTAAATGAGGACAATTTGTAATCCAATTTGCATATACTAATCTTTCTTCAGAAAAAATATTATTAATCAATTCGAGTTATTGATTCATTAGGCTTAATTTATGATGCACGCAAGGAATTGTAAAAACTGATTATAGAAAAGGTGAAATCGGCAGGCGCCAGCAGAAGTTTTTACAGGACAGGTTAATGCTGGGTTGGTCTTGTCTTTACCTGGGCTCATTAGCTGGGTTTGGCATTACCTGAGATGTTGACACCTTCAACCACAGACACTTATAGCCCAGCCCAACAGCCCATCGGATGATCATCCTCTGCCCAGCAACCAAAACCTTTCCTTGCTTAAGAGTGGAATTTGGAAACGTCCTTCATAATTATACCATCCACGCATGCAATGTGGCTTTCCTGCCAACCAGATGCTGAGTTATAGATGCAAGAATTCTCATTTTATCCTTCAGATTATGATTGGAAATGCTCACCATAAATACTTGAGCTTTTACTTTTTGTCCTACCCTCCCTCATTTCTTAGTTTTTCACCGTTTGTTCTGTTTTGATTCCTGCAGTAATATTTATGAGGGGCTTTTCGTTGCTAGGACTATGCCTCAGTGACATTATTTTAGACTTTTAGTTGCCCACTGCATACTTCTTTGTATAGCTGCTTTGCTCGGTTATTTAAGATATGGTGAACTCCTCCTAATTCAGTCATTACCATTCCAGTACTTAGCCCCTACTGTAATTGCACTTCTGAGTAAAGAACAACTGAAAGTGAAAGTAGGGGACAGGAAATTATTGGAATTACATGTTACTGCACACTGTCTTCTTCCAACGAGTAAGGTACTGCATCATATAAGCACTACCATAAAGGAGTCTTTCCAACGAGTAAGGTGCTGCATCATAGAAGCACTACCATAAATGAGTCTCACAACCATATCTGAAAAGCAAATTCAGTTTCTTCTACAGAGACTCACCACTTCATTAACTTGACGTCCTCTGACCCCGTAGAATGATAGTAGGTTAATAATATTTACGTGGTACTTGTTCTGATAAGTTTGTACCATCTTATTCAAATGCTCACCCCGGTAAAAAATTTAGTCTGAGAAAGCCACCAACTTTGAAACAATTTTAATACTTTACAAATAAAGGAAGCGTAGTCAGAGCGACGTTGCCAAGGTCGAAGTCCTGTTTTACGGAGATGCTGCAGCACATAGCTGTTTACCACTCGACTTCACATGCATAGTTCCTGTCAATCTCGTTTTAGTGATAGCGAGTGAACTATATACAAAATATATTAGGTAGATTAAACAGTCACAGATGACTTTATTATAAGCTCATAAGGTCAAGCCTAGTAATTACATTAATATTATTTGATGACTCTCATCCATAAGAGACGAAACTAAACCCAAAAAACAAGAATAAGAGGTGAAAGGCATTCGATGTCTACATTATATATCTAATGCTTGGTTTAGCTAGACCGTAATTTGGATATATGCCTATGTCTCCTCATCTCTTTTTTTTTTTAAATTCCAAGCAACTTTAGAAGATAATATACTCTGTAGGTCAAAAGAGAGAGCTTTGAGGAGTTTAAAGATGGTGGGGTGTTGATAAAAGAAGAGAAGATATTCACTGGAACCAATTGCCACCACCTCTTTTTTTTAACTCATCATCTATATCTATAGTCTATACCTGACCATTATCTTTCCCTTTTTTCTTCTTTTTGGGTTGAAAATACGCTACAGTCCAATTCTACTAACTACTAAAAGCAAAGAACAAAAGATCAACAAAGACATGACAAACAAAAACAAAAGATATTGTCCCCCAGTTCAACACTCCTTTGCCTTTCACCTTTTCCCCTTTTTGTGCCTGTGTTTTTAATCGATCTAATTGCTTCTAAATCCTCTTTTAATCTCATCTTATGCATCCTTAGTTTTTAATCTGGTTAATGCTGCTCCTTCCTGCACTTTCTTTTTCAGGTCTTGTTCTTTCTAGCTAAAAGCATCATAGCCTCTACAAAAGAAACACATCTCACGAGGTTTCGGTGCAAAATGTGATACTTCAGTTTTAACAAATCAATCTAAACTAAGTCCAGTGATGTCACTGTCTATAACTAAAACAGTAGACATGAACAAGTCTTTTACTCCTATACTCTCTCAGTCTTTGGTTTCTCCAAGCTATACGTAATATGTTTAGCATGTCAATAACTGCCAAACCAATAATACCATTTATAATAATTAATTGTCAATGCGAGCCGAAATGAGAGTTGTGTACACACTATTGTTTCTCCGGCATTCACGGTACACCAGAGGATTTTGATGGAATAGTTAAACGGAGTTCAGTAGGTTAAGCAATTTATTAAGAAATCTAGATAGTTGCGTTATTTAAGATTGCAAGAATAAAGCCAAGTCATGATTCCCTTTGATTTTATAGCCTAGAAAGCACATGCAGGCCTTCTTGAATAAAAAGTGGAGCTCTGCTATATTTCTACTTTGCAGGCATTTAAGATTGGAAATGCGAACTATGAGGCCACTAGCAATTATTTGAATTTAATTTTTTCGGCGAATGTTTACCCATTTCTTTACTCCTCGGCTACAGTCTGAAATCCCATCGGAGTTCCTTTCACAATCAGGGGTGGACTGGCTCTGCATTGACTTTTCCTACACTGTCTCCAAGTCCTTACCTGCTTATTGCCTTTGTGTCCCCGAATTGATGGGTTTCACATAGAAGAAACTAGAAAGATGACGGCATGGTTTATAGGTAGGACTTGGAAGACTGTGTGACGGGAATTAGAAATGGACGGTGAAGTAACAGCAGGATAGGTTTTACTACTCCATCCAGCATTCATTCAAATTCAATGGCCAAGCATTTTAAAACACCAGCCATTCATACATATAAAGATCTATTCCAACGAGGTCAAACGCCAAACCGCAATATTGGTCAGAAAATAGAAAGCTTAGATAATCCGTCAGTGGCCGACAACTTGCTCCTCACTTCACATGCAAACAAAATCCTCCCTTCTGATCATACACATTTTCGTTTCCATTTTCCCTCCTTCAGGTTTCCCTCTCACCAACCTTTTTCTTTCTCTTTTTCATGCACTAGACACTGGACACATGTGGGCATGTAGATTTTACATGACCTACTTGCGTTCAATTTTGTTGGGACTCGAAGAAACTGCAGAATTTTTAGGTAGTAAATGAATATGGCCATATAGGATCTTTATTAATATAGAATATATGTTACATTATACCATGTTGGTACTAAAAGATGGCATTAGTTAGAATCAAGTGGGGCATAAGAGAACATATATTATGTTACTGCAAGGGTCTCTTCATTGCTTTTGTTGTTCATATTCTTCAACTTCCTGCCTGGTAAAATGCCAACTATCTCTGCTTCCAAATCCCATCTTTACTTGGAAGGATCAGATTTGGACTGCACTGAAAACGCAGAGATTGTAGGCAATTTAACTTGTTTACTTGAAAAGGAACACAAGGATTATTAGCCGTGCAACGCTAGTCCATTAAGGAAAAGGAAAAAAAAAAAAAAAAAGGAAACAGATGAATTTGATGCACTAGCGAGGGCTACTGTGAAATTCAGCAGCTGCATGGTTTCAGCTCTGAACTGCTCTGCCCTTCTTGGACAGAGGCTCTGATGAAGATGACACTGATGATGCCACAGACCACGCATCGTTTGAGCTATATGGGCTAAAGGACATATCTATTACACCTTTTGGGCTGCTTGCCATTGAAACCCACTTGCGTTTGTATGATTTGTTGCCATGGTCTTTTGGTGCCAATTCCATAATTAGCTCACCGCAATCTGCTACTTTATCCTACATACAAGTGACAAGCTTTCATGATTCAGTAAATGTACAAAGATAATAGCTTTCTGGTTTAACATGGCAAGATGAGACTGAAATTTGAAGTACGTTACAATGACTTGATACCTTTTCGATTCCAAGAATTCCCCATAGCTGGTTTTCATATTCAGTTCCAATACAAGGCTCTACATCATTAATGACATGCAGAATTGTCGCAGAAGCCATTACAGAGGGCAGATAATGCATTGACCTAGAATCTGCAGAAATCCAATGAAGTCAAAGTTGAGAACAAATCCTGGTATTGTTTTGAACATAAAGTAACCTGATTAATCATCAAGAAAGGCAAAGGAAACTTTCTGACGGCTTACCTGATATGATACAGAGAATTATACGCTCGCACCTCCTCAAAAATTCCCAACAGGGATAGTCCTTTAAACCCAGCCTCCTCGTAATATAATCAAGAAACGATAATGGGGTAACAGGATTCATTTTCCATCGAAGAGTAGAAAGAACCAGAATCTCCATTCTCTGTATGGTTTTATCCTCAAACACATACCTAGGGTCCTCCACCTACACAAATCAATGAAACCCACATTAATCCGACTATCTACCCTCAAGCAAAGCTCGAACTTTACTGTACAATCAAACATATATATCTACCTGAAGGTCCATTAGAAGTGGAACTTGGATCTCTTCCACTTTAGCAGCAAGCGAGATACAGGCCACAGCAGCGAGCTGCGTCATCCATGGTTTATCTGCTTGAAGTTGGAAACTGAATAGGAATCTATCAAGATAGTTCACTGCCAAAACTGCTGTCAGAGCAGTGAAAGAATAGGACGTGTTGACCTTAAGCATCCACTCTACTGCTTCTCGGCGAGCGACGGCAAGACATGGATTAATCTGTAAGTTTTTGCACAGTTGGTTTTGTTCTTCTTTAGAAAACAAAGTGGAGAGTTCCTGATCGTCCCAAGACAAGTCCTGCTCTAGTAAGACTGGAAAAGGGCTTCTGTTACTGTTACTGTTGGTGGAATAGGTCGTCTCTTCTCCGTCTTCCTCCGAATTCTGGTCCGCACAATAGGGAGCATCACAAAGAAAGGTAGCGTTTTGTTGGTATTGAGGTTCCTGTAGCGCACTTGGTTCACGGTGATGCTTAGCCATCTTCTTCTTCGAAGAAGAGGTTCAGATCTTGGTTCATAACAAAGAAGATGATGCGAAGGTGAACGGAGAAGAGAGGGCTAAAACATGCCCAGCCTCAGCAATCTATCAAGTCACCTTCAATGAAACAAAGAGGAGGTGGTGGGCAACTGTAACTCAAAAGGTGAGGAGGAGACTGTGCGAAGGAAGGTGCTCATGGGTTTGGAGCTTTTGGATGGGTCTTACTTGTTTATTGGGGAACGTCTCGTTTCTATCGTCCCAGACCTGAATCATGGGCCATGCAGCTCAATTACTCGACACGTGACATTTGTACCCGATACCGCATGGTCCCACGATGTTGTTTTTTTTACTTTTGTTATTTTTCCTTTGTCTTTCACTTTTCAGTTTTCATTTTTCAACCTTCGGAAATGTTTTAAAACCAAAAATAATCTGAAAAAAAATTATTAAAATTTAGAAAATTGAAAAGCGTTAAAATAAAATTAAAAATTATTTTAATTTATAAAACTTCCTTATATATACCGTAGTTTAAAACTTGAGGTTAGAGTTTTGCTTCCTATAAGGGATCTACCCGACTCGATCGAAGATTAATCTGAGTGTAAATAGTTTAACGGTGCCTTCTTATAATTGAGATCCTCTTAAAATAGTTACCAAAAAAATAAATAATAATATTTATAAAAATTAACTGAATAATTAAAAAATTAATTTTTAATAACAAAAGTTAATTTAATATTTTATAAATGACATCCAATATGTTATAAGCTAAAAATCGTGTTCTTCATCTTTTCTAGCTTCAGAATTTTAGTTTCTCCTCTTTGTTCGTCATAAGGAAGTTGAATGTCCGCAGGCGGGATGGCTATGCATACACACAACCCAACGCCTGAAAGTATCCTCTCGTCTCTATTAATGGACAGAAAGCAAATATATATTTTTTGAGGGAAGAAGACTAATTTTCTCCAGCACTCGTAAATGTAGAAAAAAGGAAATGCTAGCTGGCAAGAACCCTGTAAAGAAGGGTTTCTTTAACCGGTGATTTGGGAGAGGAGAGATCTAAGAAATTAGAAAATTGAGAAACGACGACCAATAATCATATTCAAATGATTAAGTCATTAAAAAGGGTTTAAGCAAATTCTTCAGCACATTTTTTATATAACTGTGGAATCTCGAGATGGTACGTACTAATTATTCATTAAACCAATTACACTTTTTTCTTTCTTTCGTATTAGCTCAAAACGGGATTGAAGATTAGGTCATGTGGTAGAACAATTCTGGAAATTCAACTATGATTTGGAAACTTCGATGGCAGACTAAGATCTGTTATAATGTTATTAATACACACAGTGGACGTCGGCTCAAAGTTCTGGACTCTTGTCCTCGTCCACTGCTTTTCCACAGATGGTTTCTTCTGATGCAAGCAAAAGCACTCATATCTTCATTTACAAACTTGGAAAACGTTAAAAAATTGTTTCTTGCTATTGAATATTTATCATAAAATTATTAAGTTTACACATTATAAATTAAAGCATCTACTTGTTTGTAAGGAGAAGAGCACAAGTTCGAATAACATAACAAAGAGAAGGGGACATACAATTGATATCCCCTCGTATCTTTACAAAACGGAGACCCTTTACACTAGTGTCGTTGACTTTAGAGATTATAAAAGCACCAATATGTAGAGCATAAGATATAGATATTATGTGCAGTGTTAACATATTTGATGATCAAAAGCATTGTGAGATTGGGTCTCAGATTTAAGATACAGTATACCTTCATTGCTCTGTAATAGTCTATGCATGACAATGTAATCCCACTAGTAGTTGCCGGACCTGTTAAAAGAAGAAAACAACAGAACTGTCTAGTGCTAAAAGCCAGAGAAGAAGGGGAGTGGCATGAATATTGAATGGCTTTAGTTTTAGGTTCATTCTTTATTGTTTCCAAGATTGAAGTCGAGGCAAGTAACACAAGAAAATTGGACAAAAACTAGTACACTTCCCAATGTAATTTAAGGTCTCAGCAGGACAACTCAATTCCTTGTTTTGTTTCGTACGTGCAGAAGAGTATGTTCCCCCCGGAACTATCTTCGGTAACTTAAAGTCCATAATAACGTTTGGAAACACACACAGATTTCTGTACCTGTGTGTTCGTCTTCAGTTTCTAATTACAATTCTTCCCTTTGTGACTTTGTTATTTGTTGGTTCATGGAAATTTTAGCAGTACTGTAGGTGGTGTTTACCCACCGGGAATCGTGTAATTATTTTTTTCCCCCCTCTGATACGTTGCTTTCTTTTCTTGCTCATCTTTTATAGGCTCGAAGTCCAAGAAATGGAGCCAGGGAAATGTAGATGTGGAGGAGAGTTGTTATGAGAGGACATAAAAGAGGGTTAGTGCAAGCAGGTAAGACGGAATCAATGGAGGCAGGGATCAAGGAGAGTGTGGTGGTTGTGCTTAATTGGCTTCCAGTTCACTAAACAAAGTAAGATACAAGGGAAACAACCGACTGTAAATGATGAATACTGCTGTTGTACACGCCACTGTTCTTTTGGGTTTCCTTGTTTTACTCCTTACATGATCATCATCTCAAGTATATATATTATTTATTTTTTCCACTTCTGACTCGAGTTCCTGAAAACCATCAATCACAGTCGTTTCGTTCAGGTCCAATGCTAGATACAAAGTCTACACACTTGTATATACTTGATCTGATCGCACCAAGTAACGGATCCCAGATAGTTGATCCCTCCGTTAGATTGTTCAGTTCCTAGGAAAAGCTTCAACCCATGGCAGGACAAGACATGATTAAACATGAAATCAATTGGCTTAGTCACTTGAAGACAACTAAGGACTTGCGCATACATTACTAGGAAAACTCAATGATGAGTTATTGGATGTTTAGAGAGTGCTCACATGGATTTCTAGTCCAGCTGGAGGGAGGACCTTCCAGTTGGGAGCCCACAGTTGGAAATAGTACCAAGTCGGATGATAAAGTTTGTGAAGTAATCATAACTTACCATACAGATCGCGATCATCATTGATGCATGGCAACTACTCGAGATATTGTGATCTTTGTTTGTGACTCAATGACGAGGGGTTGACCATCTTGCTGCTTACTCACGACTTGCAGCTTTTCTTGCTTTTAGCTTTCATCCCTCCCCATCTAAGTAAATGCATACGCAAATTTACAGCAAAAGTTGCCTCATTTGATCATTTAACTCTGATAAATTTTATTACTTAAATTCCTTAGTTATGGCCGTCAACATCAGTCACGACTTCCCAATGTTTGTCTCGAATTGGCATTGATGGCCTTTGCTTCGCTTGTCTACCCTCCAAATAGGAACGACGATTAAAGAGAGAATGCAAAGTAGTAGACTACATGATTATACAAGCATGACACTACCAACACCAAGGCGTGCACATTTGATTTGCTGCTCGATGGTGCTTCCTGTACCACGCGTGCTTTGACCACTTAGAAAGAAGAAGAAAAATAAAATAGAGGAACTGATTAAACACAAATAATTGACAAGTTCAGAGACTGCCGACGATGGGTCATACAGTTTCAACAACTAGAAGCCCAACCCATCAACTACTAGTCTGGCTGGAAGAACCTGACCTTATTGGTTAATGATCATTACTTTGTTGTTGCTTAAATTCCGTAATACAGGAGAAGTGGTAATTCTGTGTGCACCCTTCCTACTTGTAATCCACCAACAGCCGTGAATCAAATGGGACATGTCGACCAAACAGCCAGGTTTGTCTGGTTAGACATTAGTACGCTATAGGGTGCACTTTTAAAGGATGGTAGGGGTATCCTTGAAGAGAACAAGGGTCTGGCATGGGCACTGTTGACCAATGTGATCCAAGAAAAACTATTTGTCTTTCAACAGTTAAAATCAATTGCCGTTAAACCTCATCTGGATCCACACAATATTTTCTTACTACACAAAATACATTTCGTATAGGTGTGGAAACAGGTGCAGACACGTTTGGTAACGGACAATTTAGAATTGACAACCTGCGACGACTAATATATCCGCCCCGCTGAATGGGGAATAAGCAGTTACTGTAAGCCTGCAAAAGAATGCGGACGCAAGTCATCAACGTTGAACTCTTGTCAATCATTTTCCTTGTCTTCATTTGTAGGGAAGTGCTAGTCAAGGATTATCTACCACGTTGACAGTTGGAGAGATATAGGATACTAGGCAATGACCTACAATCATCACAATGTTGTCCATATGCAAAACATAGAAAATATCCTCTCTAACTAATACCAGAATTACATCTTGGGTACTATTGTTGATGCAGATGACCAACTGCTACGTTTGAAGTGTTCCCGAATGAATCTTTCTGCATGGGATGGATACTTATCTCGGATATATGCCCGCAGACACTTCTGATAAGAAAAGTCTATCCATCCACCATCAGTTCTTACAACAAACATGCACCTTGACTGTCTAAATTGGGGGTGACGGTCAACCTGTCGTATGACAAGTAGAAGCAGTGAATTGTCTTCTCATAAACGAAGCACGCGCAAATCACACAATCATTAAAAAAGTAACGAACAAAAATGCAAAGGACGAAGTCATGAGAACTGAATTTAAATTCTTGACATATTTGCAATGCGCATTAATTGTAGAGACGCAAATTTGTTCCATGTGACAATGATAATGAGACTGACTGCACGTCACTGGCATGAAAAAAGAACGGAAATGAACAGCCATGGTTAAAGGAATAAGAGCCGACAAAAGCCACCGTTTTGCAAACCAAACAAATGTGGATAAAAAATGTATCAGATTTCCAGGATTAAGGTGCATGTGATGAAGTGAAGAAAAGCAACAAAAGGACAGGCATCTACAGAACTTTCAATGGCTATACTAGACATATCAGTAGGTTAAAAAGAGTAGAAAGTTACAAGATAAAGGAAAGGCCTTGAGAATTCAATGTCAAAGAAAAAAGAACCAACATATTTAATCAAAGTGCCTGTCTGTGGTGCATATATTCATTAGGTGTTGATTTCGAATACATGTTTCTTTCAGATAAATCATCCTTTGTGGAATTATAACCACAACAGTTTAACATTTAATCGAGGAAAATTACCTCTATACATTGCAAGATTCCATAGAGTGCGAACTTAAGGAAAAGCAAATTAGCTACGCAGCCTCAAATACAAGATCATTCAGAACAATTAGCAATGACAAATATAAGTTAGGTAATGACTTACAATGAACTTTTATAGACTAATTTTGGGCTTTTGTTTGAAGACTGTCGTATGGCCCAGACAAATTTTATATTGTGCTTGCATCCAAGTTATTTCTGCTTTAAAATTTTTAGTTGTAACAGGAGAATGAGTAAAATATTAAGAAAACTGTCAGAGGAAAACTAAAGAATTGGATATGATTTAGCGTATGTAGCATGACAAGAACTTGGTGCATAGGTTCAAGTTACACACCGATGGCAACCTGACTTGGGTTGTTTTATTAGAAGATTTACTTTTAAACTAGCAATTAAAACCACTCAGCAGCAGAACTATGGGACACAATCCAGGTCTTGCAGTTGGTACAGCAGTCAGGTAGAAAGGTGTGAATTAGAGCTTATTGGGTCTATATCTCTTTTATTAGAGACTGCAGTATATATATATATACATGAATAGATTTACAGAATAGGATAGAAATCTATACAGATATGGAAATATAATCCTAAGATACTATATATCTACAAGATACCGCTATCTAATCTAAATGATATGATTATGATCAGATCATAATATTATGAGATATCCATATCTTTGACCACACTCCCCCTCAAGTTGGATCATAGATATCTGTCATGTCCAACTTGCTAATACACTCTTCAAATGCTTGTCGTTGGAGTCCTTTGGTAAACACATCAGCTGTCTGCTTC
>JANZLD010000006.1:9074195-9088112 GCA_026413575.1 Erythroxylum carthagenense | reverse complement strand
ATTTATTATATTAAATATTATTCTATTCTATTTGATTTATATTTAAAAATATTTTATTTCTATAACATAAAAAACAGGTTCCTGAAAAAGCTGAAATTTGGGTTTTTCTGAAAAGCTATATTTTCGTTTTTTCAAAAATTGTTTCTACTTAAAAAGTACTTTTGAAGTTTGCAGTCAAACACTTATTTTTTTTCTAAAAATAACTTTTATAATGAAAAAAAATATTTTTAGAATCTTCAAAAGCTGAACCAAACAGGCACTCAGAACCTGAGCGTGGATTCAAAAACAGGGGGAAAAAGATGGACAAAAAAGAAAAGAAATAAAGATCCACACCACGAAGCACTTAAAATAATAATTGAAAAGAAAAAATGAAAAGGCTAAATGAAACCTATTTTCAGGTCCGTCGCGGATCATCTGGGACTTGAAGGAGAAGTCGAGAAACACGAGCACCAATTCATAGTCTCTGTAGCTCCAAGCTCCACTACGGTTACGCCAGGCGCAAGGGTCTTCTTTTAGGCCCGAAATCCGCCGCTTATTTATTTTACTACCAATTTGGATGGGCCAATCAAATTCGTCGGCTGCACTTCCTAGCCGCCGTGAAATCATCCACCACAGCCACCGCTCTAGAACGACATCAACCGCCACGATCTCTCCAATGCAACAGCCTGAAGATTTAAACGATTTGAAGTTAATAATAGACGGAGCGCATGACTACATATCGTATCTACCTGACGAGTGTTTGGCATGCATTTTTCAGTTCCTTAGCTCCGGCGACCGGAAACAATGCTCCATGGTGTGCCGCCGATGGTTAAGAGTGGAAGGACAGAGCCGGCAACGGCTCTCTCTCAACGCGCAGGCGGATCTCTGGCCGTTGGTACCGACACTGTTCTCTCGGTTCGATTCCGTCACCAAACTGGCTCTAAAATGCGACCGCAAATCCGTGAGTATCGGCGACGAGGCGTTGATATCGATCTCGGCTAGGTGCAGGAATCTTACACGACTCAAGCTCCGCGCGTGCCGAGAGCTCACCGACACCGGGATGACGGCGTTTGCAAAGAACTGTAAAGCATTGAAGAAGCTGTCGTGTGGATCTTGCACTTTTGGTGCCAAAGGAATGAACGCGATTATCGATAACTGCGCGTCGCTGGAGGAGTTATCTGTGAAACGGCTAAGAGGAATCACCGACGGAGCCGCAGCCGAGCTGATAGGGCCAGGGTTAGCCGCAGCATCTCTAAAGACGATATGCTTAAAGGAGCTTTACAATGGACAGTGTTTTAGACCGCTTATGATCGGATCAAAGAATCTAAGGACTTTGAAGCTTTTTAGGTGCTCTGGTGATTGGGACAAGATTCTTCAGTTGGTTGCAGATGGTGTTAAAGGTATGGTTGAGATTCACCTGGAGAAACTTCAAGTTAGTGACGTTGGTCTCACAGCAATTTCCAATTGTATGGATCTGGAGATTTTGCATCTGGTGAAAACGCCTGAGTGCACTAATCTAGGGCTTGGTTCTGTTGCCGAGCGTTGCAAGTTATTAAGAAAGCTTCACATTGATGGGTGGAAGGCAAATCGGATTGGGGATGAAGGACTAGTAGCTGTGTCCAAGAATTGCCCTAATTTGCAAGAATTGGTACTCATTGGGGTTAATCCTACGAAGATCAGCTTAGAAATGTTAGCTTCAAATTGCCAGAATCTGGAGCGATTAGCACTGTGTGGAAGCGATACTGTTGGTGATACGGAGATTTCGTGTATTGCAGCCAAATGTATTGCATTGAAAAAACTCTGCATCAAAAGTTGCCCTGTTTCGGATCATGGAATGAAGGCTCTTGCAACAGGGTGCCCTAATTTGGTTAAAGTGAAGGTGAAGAAGTGTAGAGGAGTGACTTGTGATGGTGCAGATTTGTTAAGGTCTGCAAGGGGCTCTCTTGCTGTGAATTTGGATAGTGGTGAACCTGAGCGTCAGGATGCTAGTGTCAGTGACGGTGTGGTGCATGATAATGGGGTTGAATTTCCTTCAGCACCAATTCAAATTGCGGCCGCGGAGCCAAGTATTGCATCGACCAGTGCTTTGCGATCAACTTCGTTCAAGTCAAGATTAGGGCTTTTCACTGGAAGGAGTTTGGTGGGTTGCACATTTAGAAGGTGGTCAAATGGTGGTAACAGTTCGCGAAGCTAGTAACTGTTGATAAGTTGATTAGTTTCAGAGTTTTGGGAAACTTGAAATCAAGATTGTTGCAGGACCAGAAATGTGGATGCTGGATTAGTCAGGGGTTCTGATTGCATTTATTTGGCGTTTGTTCCCATATGATTCTATCTTTTGTGTACTTTGTTCTGTGTGTTCTTATTTGACTTCCTAATTGAATCTTTATTGTCAAAAGAAGTAATGGTTTATGCATTCCTTATTCGTTGCTCATTTCTGATTCACTTTTTGTTATTTTGTAACTGATTTAGCAATCCGTCGTGTTTTCTGTATTTGGAATATCTATCTGAAGACTTCAGAATATACTGGAGGAGGTGCTTTCGTTTTTATTCATGTAAAGTGGATTCTGTCTATTCGGATATGCTTATAATCGCTTTAAGCAAAGCATCAATACTCAGCTAATGTTGTATATAAGGAGTGTCTTCTTTCTTCTATTGCGAACTTAAGCCATTAAGGATTTGGGTATATGAATCCCAGATATACGAAGCTAGATGGTGCGGCATTCTAAGTTTTGTCTGCATGTGGACTCATTATCTTGCTAATGGTACTAGTGAAGACAACCAGAGGTCATTTCCAATCAGTCTGGCTTTTATCATCATTGCCACTGGATTCAAAACTATAAGGTGTCCGGCTGGTTTTGACAAAGAATGGGGGTGTATTATAAGGCACGATCACCTCAGTTTTGTTTTTTTTGTCGTTTGAAAATTTCAAAACACACCTGTCTTGTTGAATGAACTGCACATTTTGAAAATTTCTTATGCTAACATGATACAACGTATGGTAACATATTTAATTTTTTAAACGTTTTTACAATGTTACTTATCTAGTCAATCGGAACAAGTGGCAAAATTTATGCATGGGATAGGAGAAAGATCTGTATGTTGTCTCTTTCGGTGCTCATAGACATCTCACTGTCTCCAATACAAACACGTAGCCTCAAACCTGCTCATCCCAATCGAAGATTAGGTGTTAAGAAACAATTGGATGAATATAGTTAGTGGATGATGACCTTATCGTTGTCGGCAGCTACCCTTGTGGACATGGATAGCTTAGCTCGATCGGTACTTTTATGTGTGGATGTTACATAAGCAATTTAATAAACGCCGTTTTGACTTTCTGTTCCAACGTTTGATTGCTTATTGTTTACTTTAGTTAATAATAATAATGTGGAAGGAATCTTTGTTTCTTTGAATCACTTCAATTGATGACTTTTACGCCTAGCGTTGTTGTTTCAGGACTAAATCACTTATTTCCATTACTCTATTTCAACTTTGTTTCGTTCTGTCATTTGCTAAAAGACCAGCTTATTAGAACTTAATTCAACTAGGTCCAAGGTCAGATAGAATAGTTTATGATGCCCAAAAAGTCAAGGGGGGGATTGAGAATTAGATTCTTGAGAGTTATAAATAAGGTTAAGATGGTGAAAAGGATTTTAGAAAATTTAATTGACAGAGAGTCGATCTGAGTGAAATAAATTTATGCTCACTATCTTAGAGATGCAATGCAAGTTTATGAAACATTTAGCCTAAACAAAGCTCCTCTTGGACCGTTAGATTTAGCATAATTTAGAATGGTAAGAAGGCCCAACGTTGGCTTGAGAAATACCATGATATGGGCCATCTTTTGCCCCTGCATAATTGCCTATTTCCTGAAGCCTCTGGCTTTGATTTAGCTGAAGGAGTGGCATAATAATGGAAATAGGTGGAACTAGCCTATCTACGCTTGTAGAAGATTCACTAGTATAAGAGATCACTTATCAACTCCGGCCTCTAGTCATGATAAAGAAGATTGATAGATGTATGACTCAAAACATCAACCCAAAACTTTTAACAAGCCAAAATGTCTGCGACTATTTGCTCTATCTTTATAAAAAATGACCTGGTTTGAGTTTTTATTCTTTAATTAGCTATGTTGAAAAAACTAAGAGCTAAAGACTGGATCAAGTTTAGCACTCCAGACGAATTGTGTCTTTATGTAACATTGAAAATAAACCTACTGAACGTTTATTCTTCAAATGCCCACTCTCATCAGGGGCTTCAAGTCTTAGTTGTATTTGGGGAAAAGTTGACAAAAAGATAAAGATGACTACATCAATGCGAATGATAAGGAGATTTGTAAGCAAAGATAGCCAAGTAATACTGAAAATGAATCTCAGAACATCTACATCTGAGATAACTACATCAAAGTGAATGATAAGGAGATGCGTAAACACAGATAGCCAAGTGATACTGAAAATGAAACTCAAAACATCTACATCTGAGAAACTATTGACAGGTGTCCACAAAAGTCAGCTGCATCTTTAATGAAGACTATCAATAAATTAAAGTAAAAAGGCATCACATTTCAGTGCTTTTCATATCTACAGCGCACTGCTGCCACATTGGTAAGATCAATGCAAGGGTGCATTCAGCTTGTATAGTTGAAAACTGGTGATGCCGTTCCTTTGATCTTTTGGAGATTTGAAACGCATTGCAAAACTGCCTCACTTATAGACTGGCAGAACCTTTAATTAAAGAAAAGCTTGCATGAACCCTATTCCCTTTCAATTTACCTTCTTTTCCTTCTTAGCTTCCGGCTTCCAATATGAAATTATCTGAGCAAGGATTGTACCATTTGTGATGGCACCAAGTGCATAGCCCATAAGAACTACACAAGAATTAAGGACAACAAAGTGATAGCAGAGTAGTATTCAGCAATGTTTCTCCTCTTAGTGCAAATCGCATACATTATTGTACCACCTTATAGAGTATAATCAATGGCATTTATATACATTTTGGCTATGCAGTCTTTAATTTAAATGAATCAGAAGGACATCGTGCACAAGGACAAAAGTTATGACAACTGGCCAAAAAAGAAATCAACTGTACTGTGGAAGATATGGAAATCAAAAGCTTGACAAGCAGAACTTTCATAATGTAAAGATTAACTATAGTTATTTAAGAATTCCAAAATATGGAAATTGGAAAAGGATACCACTTGTTGGGGCTTTTTCCTGCATGCTGGTAAAAACTCTAACTAAATCATACAGGCAAAAGAATTATGAAAGGACAAAAAAAGTCAATATTTGAGGATTATATAAACATATAAAGACCTAAATTATTTTTGACAAAGATTAGAATACTCACCAACGGAACCACCAAAGTTCATAAAGCATGTCAAGAAGCTAAGTTCTCCAGTACTTTTGTTCTGCTCAAACAACAATTTTAAATACCAACTTCATAAGTGCAGCTAGAACCCATTGCTCTATGAAAATAACAAGGGAGAAAGATTGCAAAACAAGACGGCAAGCAGAACATATTGCTCTCTTCTATTCGAACAATAAATTCTCATTCCTAGCTTGCCTACTGATCCGACAATTTCAAATGTCAATGTCGCACCATGACAACGTGTCAGACATTTCCCTTCCCCAGCATCAAAATCAAAAAGAGCAGGCAGCCTAATATAAAATATGGGAACTCCTTTATGGACTAAGAGCTATCTAATACCCTTTGTGACAATCATTGATGGATGGATCAAAATTCTATTGGACAAGTTGACCTAACTACCAACTGCTAATGATGAACTTCTCGTGGTTCATACCAAAGAAATAACCATGGAATTGTTCCAATACAATAAGGGAATAAAACTGTATTGCAACCTTTAATCCCTGCCTCTAGATTGAAAATAAGGGATTTTGATATGGAAGCCAGGGATCAATGATGAAATTACTTTTAGGATGGAGTCAAAATACTCCACCAGCTATGAGTGATGAGATGAGTTAATCTGATAGTATACTAAATGCAAAGTTGATTTTATTCAACACTTGGAAGAATTATTCAACTAAATGGTGAAGAAATGTTCCATATTCTAGACTTACTGTACAGTTCTCCCATATTTGTGGAATCCTAGCAAAGAGAAAAATCGCATGCTGCGAGGCCTGCAACATAGTTTTCTCCTGTTAGGTACAATTCAGATACATAAAGAATAGAGTGAAGCGGAACCAAAATTTTATGAACAGTCTTCCGGTGCTTCTTCTGGTATGGTCATGGGGGTCCCATGGGAAGGGCAGTCAGGGTGAATTAGGGGAGTGTAAAATGAGAAATATGGGAGATATGACGAGGAAGGCAGAAAAGAAAATAGCCACTTACATATAGAGCCTCAAATAGAATGGGATCAATTTGACCAGCCAATACAGTTGGTGCCAGAGCAGAATATCTGAAACGTCAATAAGAAGGAACCAACTGACTATGAATGCAAATTGTGCAATTTGCAATTTTGAAGTATGAAGTTAGCAGGTTACAGTAATGGTCGGATCCATGCCATGGCACCCATAGGTTGTGAGAAGTAGTAGATAATAGAAACTAAGATAATAGCTGCAAAACAAAAGCAGAAAGTGAGTGCATTAGATCTTTTGTAATAAACTTCAGCTTTATGTTAGCAACAAAAACTTTTAAAAAGCAGCACTAGCAAATATGAATGGTCCAATTAACCCGACTAAAATGAAGAACCAACAGAACAGAAAGTCATCGCAAGGAAAATCAAGGTCCAGCATGCAGTTTCAGGCTAGAATAGATTCAATAATCAGAATAATGCCAAAGTCATCTTGCTAGGCTCCCTTGTTAGACTCATAACACGTCAAAATTTACATGAAACATGTCCATGAACTAAACAAATTAATCCTAATGTTTTTAGCTAGGCAGACTTCATTGATGGGGTTTGTTAAAAGATAAAGTATCAAGACATGCAGTATAACTTCAAGAGCATTATCGTTTCTTTTCGCAATACACAGATAATATGCTTATTTGAATTCATATGTCAACTTATGCATCTAAAATTTGGGTAAACTTGATGCCACTCCAGTTTATTCAATGAATTTCACAAAAAAGATCACTCATGGGAAAGAATATCAATGTAATGTGTTTCAATGAATCCGGTAAATTATGCTCCCTCCTCACTAACGGAGCAAAGCACCATTAACAAATCCTATCCTTGATTGAGAAACCAATCAAATTTACTCTCATTCTAGAATCATTGATCAGATTCAACTCAACAAAGTAGACACGGCCTCAGTCAACTGGGATTATAAAAATTAGTGTCCACATGCAAAATCAAACTCAGACTATTATTGAGCCTCAATTAGTAGCTACACTAATAGCAAGAAAGACTATTTAATTTCTTCCATTTCGCTAGCTGGTTTCCTACATAGCTTCATTAACCAAGAAAGATGGAGCCACCTTGGAGCAAAAGAAACGCCAATTCGCCATAAGCCGAAAAGGGAAGGCCTTTGTGAACACAATAAGCGAGAGCAATTGTGTAACCCACGACTTCAAGCTCAAATGACACCACACTAAGCCCTCTTACGCTTCTGTGCCTCAGTATTTTCAATATCTACAAATACATGCTAAAAATCGAAAGCCAAAAACAAAAATCGTTCATACAATTTCCAAAATAAAATAAAATAAACGAAACCTGAGGGAGCTTGACGGTAGTGGAGGCCGCGACGATGCAATAGCCAAGAAGCTTGGAGATAAGGGGAAGCAAACAGTCTTTCTGGGGAAATTTGCTGTCGCGCAGAGATCCGATCGCGCAGCTAAAATCTATCCCAAGGAACTCCATTCTGAATCTGAGCTTGTAGTGCCTAGTAGAGACTAAACGAAAATGTCCACTACCCAACTCTCAGACTTCCAAAGTTTAACTTGGATGCGGTTAGAGCTTTTCACGGGAATGACTTTTTTAAGAATTCATGTGACTGTTTCATTGTTAATTAAAAAATTAAATTTTTTTTGAAAGAAATTAATATAATAGATTATTTTACAATATAAAAATAAAAAATATTTTTATTAATTTTAACTATATTTATTTTGTAATAAAAATTATTTATGCATATAAATAATATTTAAAGTATAGTAAACAATATACAAAATACACTATATTAATTATTATATAATTTTAAACTATATGAAATATAAATGAAAATATACCTAACCAAATCTTTTATATAGATTATAACATAAGTAAATTAATATCGAAAATAAATATTAAAATATATAAAAAGTTAAATAATATTATATAAATCTCAAAATAAATATCTAAGTTGAGTAAATAGTTAAATGCATAATAAACAGAAAGATGAGTTTGTGAGTATTGTGGGAATTATGTGTAAAGCATAAGAATAAAAAGAACTAAAATAGGCTCATTAATTGATCTAAAAAATTTGCCTAAAAAAACGTTTTTCTGATAAACTTCAAATTTGAACGTCTTAAAAAGCTGTATTTTGACTGCCAAAAAAATTATATTTACTAAAAAATACTTTTTATTTTACAGTCAAATACTTAGTTTTCTTTTTAAAAAATTTTGTGGTGAAAAAAAGTCTTATTACCCTTCCAAAAGCTCAACTAAACAGGCACTTAATCTATTACTTAATTATAATTTGCTAATTTGTCCTTTTTACTTTATGTAAAGGACACAACACTGTTTCATCCATCAAACATGAATCACCTTAGTTATGTTTGGTTGGATATAAAGTTTTTAATAGAATAGAATAAAATAGAATGATTTATCATAGAATAGAATGTAAATGACTGTAATATTAAAAAATTGTTGTTTGGGAGGGATGGAAGGGTTTATAATGCCATATAGTAAAATGTTGTTTGGATGAAGTATTTATAATGTAATATAGTATAAAGTTGTTTATCATTTTACATTATATCCTAAACCTCCAAGTTGGAGGTTTTTATTTTTACTATTTATGATGAAATGAGATGTAATATGAAATCTTTATTTTCCATCTCATTCCATTATAAACCTTCATTCCAAACGATGAAATAATATTCCATTCCATTCTATTCTATTAATATACCCCCAACTAAGCATACCCCTAATGATATCAAAAGGGGTCGAGACTCGTGCGGATCTATTGGCTTGAACTTTATGAGCAATTGATTGATTTTTTAAATTAAATTTAAATTCTTGTAAAATTTTAAGTTTTTAAGTTAAGTCAAAATCTTTTCTTTAGATCTCAAACGTGTTAGCTCATGACTTATTTTTAACGATTTTGATGATAACTATATAATATTTCAAAATTCAAATTAGATTTATTTCTTTATAAATTTATCGGCCTAATTATCAAAAACGAAATAAAATCATAAGTAATATGTTTTCTTTCTTACAGGAACCTTCTTTATGAACTTACCTTATTAGAAACGGTTTATCCGAAAGGATTCTACTAATTATGAGGTCATATATTAGCTCCGTGATTACTGGAAGATTTCGGTAAAGATGACATCGAAATTATTCAAGGTTAAATTTATCCAGTTAACTAAAGATGCGGGTGAAGCAACAACTAGTTGAGGAAATTGACGATTTAAGGAAGAGCAACAACACTTATAAAGCAGTGTGAACATATTCAAACTATCGAAGCATTTTGAGCAGCATCTATATCTTGAGAATCATATCATTACTATTTTGCTTTAGAAAGTGAAATCATTCTATCAAGAGATAAATTGTTATTTTGTTTTTTCGTGAGCTCATGAGCAGCTTGTTATACACTTTGAGTGTGAAAGGTTGGAGAACCTTGAAAAATATATACTTGTGAGTTTGGAGAGGCTCGTTAAATTTAATACTTGGTTTTATAGCGAAACACTCAAGTTAAATACTTGGAGACTGGACATAGGCTTAGATTGTAAATCAAACTAGTATAAATCGACTATGTCTTTTTTCTCTCTCTCTTTAACTTCTAAATTTTTGCATTATATTATGTGTGTGTTGGTTTTAAAAGACTCCTTATGTTTTCAACTTGTAAAAGGTTCATTTCAGTTTTAACAAGAGTCTTATGTTTTTAAATTGTTTTAACAGGAATTATCATTTAATAGACTCCTCTCGTTTAAGCAGGGTCCCATCTCAAAAAAGACTCCTATTGACTAACAAGCTCATGTGTTTAAAAAGGCTTTATTGTATGACATATTCCTATTGTTTTAACTAAGATCTGTTTATTATACGAATTGAAAAAACTTGCAAATAATTTTTATACACACAATTCACCCCCCCCCCCCCTCTCGAATGTGTTTACTTTTATCAAAATGAAGCGAATTTCTTTCATATATAAAAGGAACAACCAATTCTAAATTGTTTAATCTTTTGGAATTTTGTAAATCCAGTCATTAAGTTTTTAAATTTTTTTAATTGATTGACCAATTTTTTAAAAACTTAACAATTCGGTTTAAAATATTAGTTTTTGCTCATGTGACTAATAAATGAACATTTACATTGTATTAAGTAAATATATTATATCATCAAAAAATAATATTTTAAACTACATTATTAAACTTTTAAAAAATTGGTTATTCAATTCAAAATTTTAAAAGTTTGGATACTAAATTTAAAATTTTTTAAAATATTAAACACTTTTAAATATGTTATTCCTGTACAAAATAACATCTTTTTGTATATATAACAAAACATTGGCATTTTGTATATTGATAAAAAGTTATCTTGACCCATGTTTGTATCTAACTTTGTTAACTCCTTGCCCTAACTTTTTTGTATGAGATTCCCGTGCATGGAGAAATTTATGTTTTGTTGAAAAGTTTACAATTAGTTCTTTATATGCTAAGAAAATCTATATTGGAAGCAAAGCTTTACCTATGACCTTCAACTTCTTTATTTGTTAAAAAATAAAGGCAAGATTCGATCCTGGGTATAGCAAAGTGTTTACAATACTGATTTCCTGAAGCCAATATCACTTAAATTTTATAAAATGATTAACTATAAATCATTATAAACTATGAATTGTAATTTGTAACTTATTCTAAAGCTTGATCATTTTCTTTTTGTATCATTCGAATCGTTTTTGAAATCGACTAATCTAAATCACTATAGCCATACAAGTGTCCAGCCTCTAATAATAACAACAAAACAAGTTGAGAGAATTCTACAACTGTTGCAAAGAAGGTTAGGCCAGGAGTGTTAGCTCTTTTAGGACTTAAGCTTATTTATAATATGTTCTTGACATAATAGTGATTTAATTGAAATAAAATCCTAATTTCAACTAAATTTTAATCAAAATTACAATTAATTCTAATTAAATATCAATTATGCCCAAATAAAATCTAATATCTTATATTGATTATTATTTATTAAATATCTCATATTTAATCATAAACTTTATAATCAAATTCAACTTGATTAAAATATCTTTTGTCTCTTCAACTTTTTCTTTGTATTGTGACCCATTAAGTTCTCAAAATATGTTAACAATGGATATAAATTATAACCATAAGTCATATTTAGGATTAGATATATTAAACTTTTTTAATTTACCTTTAATTCTCTAATTAAACAATTTATATTAATATATCAAGATTTGTATCTATCAACATATCATGATCACTCGAATATTTAGGAATATCAAAATAATTTTGACTAGCATTTTTGTGCATGATTTTTCTGTATAATTCAATCTTTTAATTATATAATATTTTGATTAGATATAGAGTATGAAACTAATGTCTATACTATTTGAGTTCAATCATGTTAATTCTCCATCATTAGTAATTGATTCAATTAATAAAATTTGTAAACTATTTACAAAGTATCATTTCACCTTATTCAAGGATTTCTTGAATTAATAATAATCAAGAACAATGAAACATTCTCCTTAATTACTATAGAGTGATGAATCCTATATTGATCACTCAACTACCTCTATATAGTTTATGCTATATCCAATAACTACTAACTTAGCTATCATTGACTAAAACTGGTTGTAAATAGTATGACAATATAACAATCCCTATATACGATAACTTTGGAGATATCAAGTCAAAGGATATCTTATACAATCATCACAATGAGAATTTTCATAAATATACAAGTAATATTCCAAATAGAATTCTCATATGAGATCAGTTCAATGAACTTGTTCTTTAATAGATACCCACATATTTTGTTCAAGTATCTTTATACTTTAGTATAGACTATGTCCTTCATAAGGAAAAACATGGTGTTTGCTAGCCCTTTTATGTTTTATTAATATCCAGTCTCAATAGAATAATGGATAAAAACAATTTAGAGATAATGCAAAAATGTAATATGAATCTCATAATTATCATCTCATCATAATTTCATTTGCAATGTATAATTATCTTATAAACTTTATCATATACGTCTGAATATGTATAAGATAAAAAATGCTTTGAAATTATTTTGTCAATAAATTACAACTAATCGTTGTAAGGTGCAAACCAACAATCTCTCATTTGCTCTAAGTCAATCGTTTAAACATCTTATACCATATCACTATATGTCGATCATGTTACTGTTGAGACAGTAGTTTAATGAGCGAATTTTACATGATTCTCTATTACCAGACAATGTCACCTTGACCACACCACACAACCACACTGGTTTCCCGTGTTTTGTTGTTTATGCATCATATAGTGCCTCTCTCTTCATTCTAATAGTTACAAACTTCGATATTTTCACTTGTAACTACGTGATTTGCAAGAGGCGCTTCAGATCTGCCTGTTTTTCATTCTCTCTTCTGGGTTTTGGTTATTTTTCATTATATTCATGGCAGTGTGATTCTCTATTTCCATTTCCAACATGGTTTTGTTTCAGTTTGCGATCTTTACGATTGTTCCTCGACGATTTTGTCATTCTCTCTTCTGGGTTTTGGTTATTTCTCATTATATTCCTGGCAATGTGTTTCTCTATTTCTATTTCCAACATGGTTTTGTTTTAGTTTGCGATGTTTAAGATTGTTCCTTGATGATTTATGTTCTCATTTTGCTTGGATCTGTGATTTTTTGTCCTGTTTTCTTTGCTTACTATTGCTGTCACTTGCTTTTTTGTTTCTCTGTTATTTTCTTTGTTGATCTTCCAAGTTCTCAAAATGCTCCTTTGCCTTAGGATTTCCATCATTTTTGGTAGATCTGGTCGGTTATTTATGTAGATCTATGCATAAGATGGATTTTTTAGTGATCAAGTTGATTTCTTTTGTGTTTTGTTTTTTTTTGTTTGCCGGTTTTCTTCATTTTAAAGTTTCACGGTGGAAAGTCGGCGATCAGGTGAAAGTTTCGATTTTTATGACAGGATTTTATGATTAGTAAGTCGGTATTGTGGGAGTTGGGTAGTAGAACTTGTTTATATACTGATTGTGTTATGCTGGTGAAAGTTTCAATCTTTTACGGGTAAAGGTTCTGATTAGTAAGTGGGAATCGTCTCTCTTTAGTAGAGCCCTTTAATCTATTGATAGTGTTATGGGTGTTACACTGAGCGTCACTAGGGCTGTCAATCTCCCTGCTGCGTGCAAACTCAAATCACCTGTTAACTGTAGCTAAAAGGAGGAAAAGGCTTGGAGATGAAAGATGATGGAGAAATGGCGGCAGTGGTTAAGGAGGATTTGGCAATGATAAAATCGATGCTCTTGGTCGATGGCAATACGAGCTTTGAAGATGGCGCCAGCGACGGAGTATTTAGGTTTCCTGTGCTTTCAAGATATCAAGACAGCGGTGGAGGGGCGCAGATGGTGATGTGAGACGTAAATCCCCTGGCATCTGCTAACAACTTTGTGGTATCGAGCCTCCTGACAAGCCCGCTTGTCAAAGACTTCTGCTAGGCGTAACTTCCTGACGTTTTCTGTTTTTTTTGCAATTATTATTATGATTATTATTAGTATCATTATTTATATTTTTCTTATTATTATATTTTAATCTTTTTATTTTATTATTCTTCGTATTATT
>JANZLD010000006.1:9036647-9048763 GCA_026413575.1 Erythroxylum carthagenense | reverse complement strand
AAACCATACAAATTTACTCAAATATCAAAGTCATCAAAACCAATCAATTCTTTTCTCATCAATTTTCTTAAAGCACATTAACATCTATCACACAATACATATACAAAAATACTCATTTCATACATTTAATATTTCTAAATTTCACTTGAAGATCGGGGTCCAACAGACTAACTATCAAAGAGCATATGTGTTAATCCACTTATATTTCGGTAAATTGGCATCATAAAACCCTTCATGATTTGCTTGAATTAATAGTTAATTCAAGTGGCATGAAACCATCTATGATTTGCTTATATTAAGAGTTAATTCAAGTGCGCAAAATAATCAGGAACTTAAGGGTCACATGCATAAAAGATCAGATGAAAAATAAAGTGTGCATGACTGTCATTAAAGTAGGTCACGATCGTTACCGAAGGCATGACAGATGATGCATAAGTGAGTTCTTCACTTATGTACATAGGAACTAACAAGCTAATAACACACTTAAGTGAGACGATAAGGGGTCCAGAAGTATTATGGAGTTAGAGAGAGGTGGTCTTGAGTCTTATTCATGCAATTTATGCAATTGTTGCACGAATCTAATTGCATGTAACATAATCTTAATCTCTCTCCATTTGAGCATCTACTTGAACTCATCTTGTTTGGTGCTCTAACCACCCTTACACGCTGTTTTTCTTCATCTTTGTATGTTCTTGAGTGATCAAGGAAGGTGTTTGGTGTTTGCTACTACCTAAACAAAGAGAAGATTAAAGAAAGGAGGAGCATTATCAAAGGTACATGTGCTAAAATTTCATGTTCTTATAATCTGTGTATGCATGCATCTAAGATTATGGATTTTTAGGGATGTCATGAGGTTAGATTCTAATACTTTCATTGCCTTGTCATGCATGTGATGCATGAATCCATGTCTACCCCAACAAAAATAAAAATAACCGAAATATAAATTATTTAACTAACTATTTAGCATTAAAGTAAAGGAAAATAACTTAAATTAGTTTTGGAAAATGTTTAACCTTATTCTTTAAAGTCCACCACTCCTTATTAGCATAGATTGTTCCTTTGTCATAGTCTCATCCTGATCTTGTTTCTTTCCCTTTCAACTATTTCCAAAGTCACCATCTAACTCTCATCCAATCAAACTTATTTTTAAGTTTATTTTTATCCTATGATAAGTTGATCACTTTCTGAAACTCTTCCTCCACCTTCTTCCATGGTAACCTTTGATAAATAACTTTACCACGTTTTCCCTTACTCCTTTGAATATATTGGTTAAAAATGTCACAAAAGATAAGAAGTGTTTCTTTTAACCAACGAACCCTACCTATATCATTCCCCTCTTAATTTTCTTTTTTGTTTCGTTTTTAAGATGTTGTCTTTTAATCATATAAGGAAAGAAAAGATTATATACTAGTTAATCAATTTGCATCTGGTTATGAATCATATCTAATTAACTAATTTGGTTATTATTTTTGCAAGTATGACCTGATACAAATCAAATCCACATTACTATGCAAAATTATCATAATATCGTAAGCTCATACAAATCAAATTGAATCATTATAAAAAAAAAAGGATATGCAAAAACAAAATTTTGAAAACAGTTTGAGTTAAAACCATTCTAGAAAACAATAAATCAAATGGAAGATAAACCGACTTAACAGAGCTAAAAAGAAAACCTAGATGTGATCAGATAACACTGATTTCCTTTGGAAAGAACTGGACACACAAATTATGAAACAACACTTGTAATCTGCGATGCAAGCAAAGAGAATGAATGACATATTACACAACTCCAGATTTTTAGGAAAGGTATTCTGAGAATCATACAAGTATGTGTATTCTAATTTATCTCAAACAGTTTTCTGTAACAATATGTGAAATTTGTTAATTGAAACATACAAAATGATACGTTATAAATTATAGCACTAATAAAAGAACCACAAACATACAAAGTGGTAGAAAATATTGCAAAAGAGCAAAATGACAGCATTGGAATTATAATCAATGACCTATAGTATGAACCCATCAGTTACTCCCAGTAAGATAAGTTAGCAGCTGAGAGAGCCTATGCTTTCTACATGAACTAGTAAGCATCTCTATCATTCGTGTTTGCACAAAGTTTCAGAATAGAGATGAAAAAAATGTTTAAATTATCAGGTTTCTGAAACCAATTATAGCTGGAAAACATCTAGTAGAAATGTGAGACGTTCTATAATCTGATTTGCCTATGTTTTCAAACAACAAACTGAAGATGTTGAAGAATGGATTAGACTTCATAAGGATAAACCACTACAATAGTTTCTACATTAAAGACTGCTTGTTTGCTCCATATGAGCAAGGACCTGAAGCTTCAAGGACGAAAGGTTTCTCTCCTACAACTATCAAGTTACTCAAACAAGTTATCTTGTATTATTAATTTTGTACAGACATCTATAGATCAATCGAGTTTTGATCCATAGATGTAGTTGCTGCCATTTCTAAAAAAAATCCTTGTTCCAGGTGCGAATTCTAATCTTAATTTATCACATCATCTCTTCCACATCTTAAAACCTTAAAAATGCAGCATCTTTTGCCACATACATAACACCACATTCTTCCCATCTGCTTACATGGAACCAGAGCTCCAGCTTATGGAAGATAATAATATGCATCATTTGGATGTTACTTCTTCTGGAATGCATCTGTGAGAAAATACAAGTGCAATGATTATCTTATATCATGTTCATTCCAGGAAGAAAGTTAATATTTGCAATCACAACAATCTATATAACCTCAGTTGCTCGCATAGCTGAATTCCCTCAAGCCCCACTGCGCTAGTTTCATCTGTATCAATACATCCGGTGCTATCTACAATTACTTCTTAACCATCAATTATGAGATATTGGTTGTATGTGAATGAAGTATACTATCTACGATTTCAGGAAAATTTTTCTTACAACTTATATGCATAACACAATCTTCATCAAATCTATAAATGCAAAGCAGAACAAAGCACTACATGCCAACATCAGAATTTTTTCAGTACCAGGATAATCTTTATGTTCCATTGATGACATTCTGCCAGGAAACTATTGATCAACAAGAAGTAATGAAAAAGAAATACAATAGTAGTCTAAAATGATCAATTAGAATTACTCTTATCATAAAATGTCTATGCCTTGGTAGATCCTATCTCTTTGAGTTCCTACTCAAACCGAACAAGTTTTTCACGTATAGGCTTCAAAAACAGTTTCAAATCTTGTCAGGCCTGCACCTTGTCTTGTTGTAAAAGTTGCTTGTCATCACCATGTTGGACATTGCTACTATGTTCTTCCCCAATACTATGTATTGTTAACTTTCTCAACCAAACTCAATTATCTTTATCATCAATTATTGTTGAAGGTTGAATGTTATGAAATAGTTGAATTCGTATATGTTGGAAAAAGTCAATAACGAAAAGAAAAAATGGATAAACGAAAACTTTGATTTGTTTATTGTTGCTCAACAAAAAGAAACACACCCTTAAATAAATAAAAGGACTTATATTTATAGGCTACTGTAAAAAACAAAAGCCAAAAAAACTGAGAATGTGACAAACATCTAACACATTTATTTATCACTACTTTGATTGCGTAATGAAATAACAAATTAAAAAAGAGCAATTCAAACTTTGAATCATATGTTACCACTCCCCCTTGATTCAAAGTTAGAAATTCTCATGAGTTTTTTGAAGTTCTCATGTTTTTCAGTGGGAATGCCTTCATCAAAATATCAACAACTTGTTCATTTGTATTGCAAGATTTTAGAACAACTTCTCCTTTTCTAACAAGGCTCCAAATGAAGTGATAACGAACATCGATATGTTTTGTTCTGCTGTGGTAAGCTTGATTCTTTGCCATTGCAATGGCTAATGTGTTATCGCAAAAGATCTCCATTGCTTCAACTTGCTTTTGTTCAAAATCAGTAACAAGTCTCTTAAGCCAAACTACTTGACAAGCTGATATCGTTGCTGCAATATATTCTACATCTGATGTCAATAAGGCTACTACCTCCTGCTTCTTCGAATTCCAAGAAATGGTTCCAGAGCCAAGGTACCAGATGTGCTTTTTTTATCATCCATGGAACCTGCATGATCACTATCAGTAAAACCTCTCAATTTGAAGTTTGATACCTTAGAGTACCAAATTCTCGTCTCCACAATTCATGCTACATATCTCAAAATTCTCTTCACAGCTCCAAGATGAAGCTTGCTTGGATTATGCATAAACCTAGACACAACTCCAACCGAGAAAGTAATATCCGATCTAGTATGAGATAAGTAGTTTAAGCCTCCAACAAGACTCCTAAAATATGTCACACTAACAAATTCAACACCATCATATCTACTCAACTTCTCATTCGCATTCATGGGTGTCGCCTCTACTTCGCAATTCACCATATTAAACTTCTTCAAAAGGTCCATTGCATACTTTCTTTGTGAAATAAAGATCTTATCAAGAAATTATTTCACTTCAAAACTAAGAAAATAATGTAATGAACCTAAATCTATCATATCAAATTTCTTCATCATGCAAGCTTTAAATTCAACAACAATTGACTCACTAAACCCCATATAGATCATATCATCAACATATAAGCATACTTCCAAAAAATCACCATTACCATTCTTCTTCAAATAAAGTGTAGGCTCATTTTTTCTTCTTTTGAATCGATTCTCCTGAAAATAAGAATCAATTTTGAAGTACCATGCTTGTGATGCTTACTTTAAACCATAAAGCGCCTTTTTCAATCTGTAAACTTTATTTTTCATTGTCATCAATAACAAAACCTTTAGGTTGTGAGATATAAACTTCTTCTTTTAAATCTTCGTTCAAAAAGGCAAATTTAACATCAAATTGTTATAATGGCCAATTCAGTTAAGTAGCTATGGCTAAGAAAGTTCTTAACGTTTCAAATCGAGCCATCGAAGAAAAAGTTTCTTCAATATCGATACCTTGTTGTTGAGAATACCCTTTTACAACAAGCATTACCTTGTGCTTTTGGGTACTCCCATATGCATTATACTTTGTTATGTACACCTATTTGAGTCCAATAATATTTTTTCTTTCGGTAAGTCTACCAAATCCCAAGTCCAATTTTTTTGAATAGATGACATTTCCTCTTCCATAGCTTTACGCCATTCACTTTCTTTTGCAGCTTCTTCAAAGCAAGTAGGATCTGAAAAAAAAATGAGAAAAAGTGCAAAAGTCATAGATTTCCTATAGGGATCTAAATTTCCTTGGAGGAGTCTCATATGATGAGCTTGATGATGATGAACCATGGCTTGTAGAAATGGAAGACTTGCCACTTCTAAAGCTGAAAATTGTTGTTGTTTGATCATGTGGTGGTGCAATATTCTCTTCTAAAACTTGTTGATGTTGTTGTTTATTTTCTTCATTCTAAACCCAATTTGCGTCATCATTAAACACTACATCCCTGCGATGGTAGTCTTGCCACTAATGGGATTATACAATTTATATGTTTTAGACTGAGAACAATAACCAACAAAGACATATTTCTCATATTTTTCATCAAAAATACGAGCATGAGTTTTAACCAAAGCATAAGCTATACAACCGAAAACTCTTAAGTGGCTTACCGATGGCCTTTTACCTATACAAGCCTCAAATGGTGTTTGATTACTAATTGTTTTTGTCGGAGATAAATTGAGAAGGTATATCGCAGTTGTGACAGCTTCAACCCAAAAATATTTAGAAAAACCTTTCATTTTCATCATGCTTCTAGCCAACTCTACTACCGTTTGATTTTTTTTTTTAGCTACACCATTTTGTTCCGGTGTACAAGGTGTTGTAAGCTCCCTGCAAATTCCAATTTCCTCATAAAAAAGTTGAAATTAGTATAAACAAATTCACCTCCTCTATCAATCTGTAATGTTTTTATTAGAAGACCACTTTTCCTCTCCATAAATGCTTTGAATTTTTTAAATATGTCAAAAGTTTCTAGACTTGTTTTCCAAGAAGTATGCCGAACTCATACGACTATAATCATCTGTAAACAGAAAAAAAAAATATCGACTACCACAAGAGATTTAGTACTCATCGGTCCACATAAATCTGCATGTACTAGCTCAAGACATTTAGAAGCTCTCTAAGTTGTCCCTATAGGAAAAAAAAAAAGATTTTTACTTTGCTTTCCATAAACATAACCTTCACAAAAACCAACATTTTCAAGTTTTG
The DNA here is from genome assembly GCA_026413575.1 of Erythroxylum carthagenense. Lineage (NCBI taxonomy): Eukaryota > Viridiplantae > Streptophyta > Magnoliopsida > Malpighiales > Erythroxylaceae > Erythroxylum > Erythroxylum carthagenense. The sequence continues at coordinate 9,042,548 of JANZLD010000006.1, read as the reverse complement.
GTAATCCAAAAACCATTTCTTTTTGTTGCAACAATTACAAACCATTGATATTTAAATGCTCGTAATGTAAATGCCACATTCTAGTTTCATTATCTCCTCTAGCAACCATAGTACACTTCTCAACCATTGAAACTTCCAATGGAAACATTTTGTTTTTAGACATTGGAACCTTGGCAACATTTTGAGTAGATTTTTTATCTTTAATAGTACAAAACCTATCATCAAACAAAATGGAGTATCCACCAATCATTAATTGTCCAATACTAAGCAAATTATGAGACAAACTTACAACAAGCATTACATCTTTTAAAAGTTTAGCATTACCTTGGCTAGTTTTAATGCTAACGATACCTTTGCCCTCGTCTTGAATCTTTTTGTTGTCACCTAGCGTCACCTTTGATTTTTTAGACTCATCAAACTCCTTAAAAAAATGACTTTGTTCCTGTAATGTGATTGGAATAACCACTATCCAAAAACCAAACATCGTTAATTTTCTCTTTCTCACAAAATAAAGCCAAGAATAACATATCATCTTCTTCTGCTTTTTCTGCAAAACTTGCTCGATTCTTTTCATCCTTTTGTTTTTGCCAGCAAAAAGCTTCTATATGACTAGGTATTTTACAATAATAACATTCAAAATTCTTATTCTGCCTCTCCCCATAAGAGTTGCCTCTGCCATGACCTCTACGATGGCCTCTTCCACGAAAGCCACCTCTGTCGTGATCACGACCAGTCTTGACTAGACTCCCCCTTCACCCAAAAGACCTTTTCTTCATTTTTTTTTCATGTGACCTGAGCAGTCTTTCCTCGTGAGCTTGCAAAGGACTCATTAGTTCATCAAACGAATAAACAGCCAAATCATGAGCTTCCTCAATAGTAGCAACAACATGTTCAAATTTTGGAATAAGACTCCTTAACACTTTTGCAGCAACAATTTCTTCAGACAAGTCATCACCATATGACTTCATTTGATTAATAAGATATGAAACTCTAGAAAAATAAGCTTGAGCCGATTCACCATTTTTCATAGATAAGGTTTCAAATTCACGATGATAGATCTATAACTTTTCCGTCATTGCCTTTGAAGGACCTTGAAACTCCTTTTTCAATATTTGCCAAGCCTCCAAGGATGTGTTTGCTGCTGTAATTCTGGAAAATTTTGATTCATGGACTGCTTGTTGGATAAAAAACAGAGCTTTAACATCCCTCTATTTAATTTCTTTCAACCTTTCTTTCTCCTCTTCGTCAGGATCTACCAAATCAATAAAACCATACTCCACAAGATCCCAAAGATCTTGACACATAAAAAGATTTTTCATTTTAATACTCCAAAACTCTTATTTTTCCCCAGTAAAAATTGGTAGGAGTGGCTACAAAGATGAGAAAGTAGCATTTGTTGCCATTTAACCCTTGTTTTCTCACTCTCTCGTGTTTTCTTTTTAGTACCCAAAGTAAGTGTTTCACTCAAAGTATTTCCGTTTTGCCCAAAAGAAAAAAACAATTGAAAAACACAATTGATTTAAACTGACTTTGATACCAGATTTGACTGGAAAAAGTCAATAAGGAAAAGAAAAAGTGGATAAAAGAAAACTCTTATTTGTTTATTATTGCTCAACAAAAAGAAACACATCTTTAAACAAATAAAAAGGCTTATATTTATAGGCTACTGTAAAAGCAAAAAAAAGACAAAAAAAAACTGGAACATAACAGACATCTAACACATTTATTTATTAATATTTAGGTTTGACTAGGTGACGAAATAACAAATTAAAGATGACCAATTCAAAATTTGAATCACATGTTAACAGTATCTTTGATTAAAAGAATAAAACTTATCATAACAGGATAAACTTATCTCTATTTTTTTCCCTATCTCTATCTCTATCTATCTATATTTCTATTTCTTTTGTAATTTATAATAAATGTTAGATATAATCAACTTTTTGTTTTTTAATTTTTCAGCCGCTATTTGAAAATGTTTCTCATAATAACATTTTCAAAAACAGTAACTTGAGTTCAATCCCCTAACTTAATCTACTAATTACTAAACATGATTATTATCAAACAGTCAAATACATCTTAATCCGTTAAAAAATAATTGATCAGCAATTTGCTAAACAAACCCATAAGTTTCATTTGCTTCTGGTATAGAAGTTTGGCTGCATTCTGTTCTCACCTTTTTTCTTCAATTGTAAGGATGCCCTTTATGCATAAATGATTCCAATTATAATGCAGATCATGGCTGAGTATGAACAGAAACCCAATATTATATCCTTCTCTGGCCTTGGGGGGTTATTGTCGTATTTTTCTTCTGCAAATCAAGAACTTCTTCGGCCCCATTAAAGTGGCAGGCGTGTTGCATTTTGTGAATAATATCTGCCTAATCATTTTGAAAATGACAAATTTCCAATGAGACCCCCTCTCTTAATGAAGAAATTTCCAAAACTATTATGGAACAACTTAACAGCTGCTTTGGTTATTGTACAACTGATAGATACAAATATAAAATAAGTTGGCACGAATAACAGTTGATGCAATAGACAATAACAATTTCATTGATGCTTTGTCAACTACAAAGTACCATGGGAATGACAGATACTGGTGAAAGCCATGTTTGCTAAATGATGACAATTGAACTGATGACGGCATTTACAAAGGATAATGGAAGCCGAAAACAATCTTGGAAGTTGTTCAAATGTAGTAGCGATGCACAATAAGGTATATACATAACCATCATCTTAATAATGTCTGTTCTTAATTCAATAATCCACGACCATCTTTTGGTAACTTTAATCCAGGAAAGGAAGTGAGGCGTGATAGATTAGGAACCAAAAAGGAGGATCATCCACCACTGCCAGGATTCTTCGATCATCATCTCCACCAATTCAAATTTTAAGCTTCTGTTTAAGCACTGCTCTTCTTTTGTTGAGCTCCATGGGCAAAATAAGGCTTGGCAGGAATACGTCTGATGGCCTTAACTCCTAATGGGTTGTTCTTACTCTGTTCAACGATTTAACATTGGTAATCAGAAAACAAATAGCATAGTGCATGGAAATTAAGAGTACAACGTGTGGTGGGTCTTACCATCAAGCAGGTTCCTTCGTTAACGTTACAAATAGGATACTCGTGAGGGCAGCAGCTATAATGATCATCACAGCAAGTGGCCCCCTCAAGTGGGCAGCATCCCCATTCGAAGCAATAATTGGCATACTCAAAGACACAGCAGCAGGTGCTGCTTTCAGGGCAGGTATAGTAACTATCACATACAGTTGGAGGCTTTATTGGAGAGGGTGGAGAAGGGCCAGGATTGGGTGGGTTTCGGCCTTTCTTGATAGGGTAAGAGGCCTCCATGGCAATCCCACACTTTCCTGTTGAACTAGCAATATTTCGTTCCATCCTAATGTACCCTTGTTCTCCCCAGGCAGCACCCCATGAGTTCTTTACAATCCAGTAATCCTTTCCATTTTCAGTGCCATATCCCACTGCAGTCACTCCATGGTCCAGAGCTGTACCACATTTTCCAGTAAATATGCCCTGAAACATGAACAAGGGAAACAAGTCCATGAATACCAGTTAACTAGATCGACACAAACAATGTTGAAGAAGAAGAAGAAGAAGAAGAAGAAGAAGATAACTACCGAATTATACAACTGGAAAGCTCTGCCTCCTGCTTCAATAGCAACACTCACTGGCTGATTAACAAGTGCCTTTTGCAGTGCTCTCTCGTTATTGACAGGAACATCTTCATAATCATCGATAGTAACGACTTTGGCATTTTTCTGCAAATGCAAAAGATAAATATGAGAAAACATACTTCCCACAGTATATCTATCATCCTTCCAGTTATAAAAAAGAATTCAAGACGGACCCTGTAAGGGTCACATGTGCCATCACGAGCAATGTAGGGATAATCTTCTTCACTATCAACGCCACCGTTCTTGATGATGAACTCAAAGGCATAATCCATGAGTCCACCATTGCATCCTTCATTATAAGTAGCGTCACAATCCACCAATTCTTGCTCAGAAAGGGAAATCATGTCACCAGTAACAATCTTGTTTATTCCTTCCACGGCAGCAATGGCTGAGAATGCCCAACAACTCCCTGCATCAATCACTCAACAGTTTCAAATGCGAACCAAACTCACCCTCCATCCTCTACTAACAAATCAGTTTTAAGCTCTCCTAAAATTATTTACAATCCTTTTTCATCCCAATATTATAAAGAAATCTAATAATTATTTCCTATATACCAGAAACAAGTCATTTAATAATTTGTCGTGTTTCTAATAATAGATCGAAGCCTAACAGAGATCTGGAAGTGGCCAGACCCCACACACGCTTTTATGTTCAACCGTGTGTGGGTCCAGAAATTAGGCGTGACGGGACAAATTTTCGGACGCAGACAAAAGATGGTAGAGTATAGCCGATTCACACCTTCTCCGGTAGGCGGATAGGTCGAACATACAATCTTCCAAACTAGCGAACGGACTTAGTTCACTTGACCCTACTATCATCTACTCGTTTAACCTCCATAGTTTCCATTTTCCAAGAAAAATCTAAAAACGTCCAAGTCTGAGGATTAAGATGTGAAGATCCAGAATCTCAACATGTTTTTAACAACCAAAGAACAATCATAGACCATTAAGGTTGCCCGAATAGTTCTCCTTACTGTTCCTCCTAATTTGTACATTTAGAAATTAATTATAAAGAGGCAGAGACAAAATATCATTTTATTAAAACAAATAAAAACTTCGTTGACATCAAACTTAAAGTTCAACATTCAGAGTAACTCACCACAGCTCCCCTGGTCCTTGACCTCGGCAACGGCTACTTCCTTTCTCCAATCAACGGAATCCGGCAAAGACTCTCCAACACGTGGCGCGTATCTGCTGGTTATCTTAGACAACCTCTTCTTACTTTCGCGTCGGGTACCCAGGTACACAGCCCGGTACTCTTCATTAGTGATGTCAGCAAACCGGTTCAACCCCACCCTGTAAGTATGGTTCTCGGAATTATGCTCATCGATGAATCTGAGGTTGTCCTTAAAAATCTGAAACCTCCTCTCCTTCTCCCCCAAACCGTTGTATGCTTTCCCGTGCTTGGCTAGCCACTCCTCGTAGATCGCCATAACCTCGTCATCAGTCCTCCAGCTCGACTTTGTACCATGTTGTTGGTCGTATGATATGATGGACATGTCCAAAGCCGACGATAAAGTCACAGAAGCAAGGAAAAAGAACACGAACATGGTTGTTGACGATGATCTAAACGACCCCATCTTGAGAGAATAATTGAGAGGTGGATCAGATTAGTGAAGCGTAAGGCGTGAAGTTGAAGTGGGGATGACGGTGGACTTATAAAGGCAAACGAAAGGAGTATGGAAATTAAATATTTCTATATAAATTATAAGGAAGAGTATAATTGCGAAACTGTAGTGGAACTTGCATACACACCCGTGCAACTTGGAACCATGTCCATGTGGATTGGATTTGATTGGCCGGAGAGGATAAGCGCCAGACCAGTGCCCACGAACTAGGAACTGCGGTAACGGGGAGTGATATACACGCGATGGCTTACACTGTAAATTAGCAGATCGAGTAATTGCATTTACGTAAATAGGTATTGGAAAGTGTAAAAAGGATGTGCGATGTGGTTATAATTTAGATGGGTACTCCCTCCAATTCATAATAAGAGTTGTTTTAGAAAAATACACGCTTATTAAGAAAGCTAATAAAATTATAGATATACCCTTTGGTCGGGTCGGCTGCGCTAGGCCCAGGCCCCAGACATTCAATCTATGCATCCATGGCCCATTCACATGAGTTAGTCTCCCATGCAAACACAAAGACCTACATAACAACCTAAACCTAGCATCCACGTCATATATAAGGTACTATTCTAC
>JANZLD010000006.1:9017748-9028812 GCA_026413575.1 Erythroxylum carthagenense | reverse complement strand
ATAAGCAAAGTATAATATATTAATTATTATATAATTTTAAACCATATAAAACATAAATAAAAATATATCTAACCAAATCTTTTACATTAAATAAAACTAATATAAAAAATAAATATTAAAACATATAAAAAAATCAAATAATATTATATAAATCTCAAAATAAACATGAAGATTTATTTGTGGGTGTTGTTAAAATTATGTATGAAACATAAAGGTAAAAGAAACTAAAAAATGAGCTCATTAATTGATATGAAAAATCTACCTGAAAAATACTTTTTAAAAAGTTACAAATTTGAACTTTTCAAAAAGTTGTATTTCAACTTTAAAAAAAATCATTTCTATTTAAAAAGTTCTTTTAAATTTTACAATCAAACACTCCTTCTTTGGCCGAGTATTTCAAACTTCTTTGGCAAGTATTTCAAACTTCTTAGTAAAACTCGCTGTTATATATTTCTCCCTTCACATATCGTTCAATCCATCGACTTTAGACACTAATACGGTATTCTTTTTCTTCAAGCCAACATATAAATGCAAAACAAAGATTCTTTTTTTCCCAATTAACGCCTATGATTGATAAAATAAGTCAGCTTAAATTGTCATAAATGATGACATTAGACATCGATTTGCCCTTTATGTTGTAGAATATGATTAAAAGATACAAGCTGTCTATCTCACGGTGTAGTATGAACTTGTTATTACGATTTTTTTGTTTTATCCTAGAAGTAATTTCTGTATCTGAACCCTTTTTTCATATTTCATATTTTGTTTAAATCAAATATCAAATAATATTTTCATAATTTTATAATGATTAAAGAGAAAATTTAAATACTAAAATATAGTTAAGTTTGAAATAACTTGATGTAACAACAACATCAACTCATTAAAAATCTCCCTGATACATAAGATCTAAAGAGGTTCATTAGTACGCAATCTTATCCGTAACTAATAAAGATATTATTTTAAAATGACCCGCATGAAAATAATAAATAAATAAATTTTAAAAACAAAAACAAAAAATAACTTTATAAATTATTTTGATAATAAATATTAGCTTATTATGAAATTTTTAATCAAATATTAACTTTTAGTCATTTAAATATTCATGTTTAAATATAAATTTAAATTTCAAATAAAACTATCAAATTTTAAACTAAATATTCTTACATTTTCACTTGTTTAACAATATATATGCTTGATAATTTGCAGCTATATTATTACAAAATTTTCTTTTAACCTCTACCTAGCATTTGTAAAGAAAAAGTCATTTAAGAAATGGAATCAATATTAATTGCTTTTTGATAATGTATAACTAACAAGAATATAAAAATATTAATAATAATCTTAAAAAATACGTTGAGAAAATAATAATAATAATAATAAAAACTTCTCACTATTTTACATAGAAAAAAATAAAGAGTATATTGATATTCAATTGAAGAACATCTATAATGCACTAAGGGTTAGATTGAAGAATTTCAAAATTTTACTCAAAGAAATAGAAATTTATTACAACTCTTTCATCAATGAAGTTAATACTACAAATGAATATTGTGAAAATCCATTTAAGATAAAAACATAACTTTGTTTATTAATATATCATGTTATAAAATTTTTGTTCTCATGTTTACTTTTTATAGTTGTAGGCGCATGAACAAGGAGTTCTCAAACTTGTGTCATATTTTTGGAAATACTACTCCAACTGATTTTTGGATATACTACTCCAACTGGTTTACATACACATCTAAAAACTAAATCTCTATCCAATAGTACAGAAAAGAAACATAGAATTGATATTGATAGAGATCACTCGTATAATAAAAAGATGAAGTTACAAGTTCTCCTTCTAAAGAGGTAAACCTCTTGAGAAGAAGACACGCTTTAACATTTTAAAAGAGATCTTGATTATAATTGGTGAACAATAAAAAAGAAATAATGAATTACTTAAGAAAAAACTGACTGAAACATCATCCATTATAGAGAATAGATTTAGGGCTTCATCAGTTAATCAAAAGACTAATATAACGATGGAATGTTTGAATTCCTTAGGTGAACTTAGTGGTGAGGGAGTTCAATATGGAAAAGTAGTAAAGGCTTTACATGATTCTCTACTTTATAAGAAATTTTTTATGAAGATGGTAGGTGCAAGGAAATTGGATTAGGTGACGCCTATTTAGTGATATTTTCATGTTATTGCATATTGAAGTCTTATTGGTTTAGATCGACATTTTTATATTAATAAATATTCATTTTATGGGTATGTTTCATTAAATATTTTTTAATTATTTAATGCTAATGTTGTAGATATATGGCCTTTTTATCGAATTTTAGAAAAGATTATTATGATGAACTAATAAAGGTAGTTATGATTTCACTAGCTTAGGATGAGAATAAATATTTTCATTTACACAAACAACTATGCAGAACTTCTACTCAATTAGGTTTGATTGGATATTGGAACTTTTGAATGGGTATGTTTCATTAAATTTTTTTAATTATTTAATGCTAGTGTTGTATATATATGGCCTTTTTATCGAATTTCATATAAGATTATTATGATGAACTAATGAAGGTAAATATGATTTCTCTAGTTGGGGATGAGAATAAATATTTTAATTTACACAAACAACTGTGCAGAACTTCTACTCAATTAGGTTTGATTGGATATTGGAACTTTTGAATGAGAATCTTATATGGATTTATGAGAACTTAAGAATGGGCAAGCCAATTTTCTTAGGCTTGTATGATAAGTTTGAGAGTTTAAGAGGCTTAAAGCCAACAAACCATTTGATTATGAAGGAGCAAATAGTAATTTTTTTAATGACTATAAAGCATAATGAGATAGATAGAGCCAATACATAACACTTTCAACATTCGACTTTGACAATCTTAAAGTACTTTTATAAAGTCTTATATGTAGTTAATTATCTTGCAAAAAGAGTCATTACTCGATTATCCTTTACTAATACATTATAAGATTCATCATAATTGAATTTTTTTTCCATATTTTCAAGTATATTCATATACTTTATTACCATTTTCATTATGTACTTATAATTACTAATTATTTTAATATTGTTTATGATTGAATAGGAGCAATAGATAGAACATATATTGATACACATGTTTCAATTGATGAATAAATGTCATATAATGGTAAAAGAATTGATCCAACTCAAAGTATTTTGTATTGTTGGTCATTTAACATGTGATTTACATAAGTAATGTCTAGATGGAAAGGCACTGCAAATGACTCTCAGTTCTTTTAGAAATAATAACAATTTCAACAAACTAATTTCCTATGTTTTCACATGATATTACATTATTTTAAATAAATATAGTAATTTGATTAAAATTTAATAGCTTGTTGTTAATATTATGTTGTTTATATGTCAGATACTTTCTATTTGGTGGATTTAGATTGCACAAACATGTCTGGATTTCTTTCACCTTGTCAAGGAGAAAGATATCACTTGTGAGATGATAGAGGAAGAGAAAGACCTCAAGGTCCACAAGAATTGCTTAATTACATACATTCTTCATTAAGAAATGTTATTGAAAGATGCTTTGGCATTCTAAAAGTAAAATTTCTTATACCTTCAATCATATCAAGTTATGATATGAAGAAACAAAAATACATCATTATTGCTTATTATGTTATACAAAATTATATTATAGACCATAGACAAAGTAATAAATTATTTGACATTTATGTTGAAAATGAAGAACAAATTAGGAAAAATGTAAATAAAGATGCAAGTTTTCAAGTAGAGTATAATATCACTCCAATTCAACTTCAAAATATGTCTTAGAAGTGAGATGAAATTGTTAGACAAATATGAAATGATTATATTAGTTCTAATGGATTTATGCTTCTCTTTGTAAGTGATATTACTATATGTTTTGAATCAATATAATACGAACAACATCTTTTATTCATTCTTTTATTATACAAAGGACTTGGCCTATGATAGAAAACTCTAGCACACTAGGATACCGACAAAGGATATCCCTTAAAGAGAGCATGCGCAGTCTTGTAGGTTATATGAAGTCGGATACTATATATCTCTTGCGTCATATTTACCTCTTAGGAAGTCTTATCTAATTGTTCAGTCCCTATCTATCTAATTGTTAGCTGTGGAAGAGCCATTGTGTCCTATGACTTAGCTTTTCAGCTTAAGTTTATACGAACAGTTTTGCACTTGAGAAACTCCTCGCCTTCGTCGCTAGTCAAATTGGTAGCTTTGACATTTTCTCGTCTATCAGTTGACACTTATCGAATGTGTCTTGTCACTATTATTATTTTAATATTATGTATTTATGTATTTATTTAGTTTAATTTTAATAGTATTATTTGTTTATCTTTATGCTTTTAATTTAAGTTTTTCTCTCCATCGATGGACCATTTAGATATGTTTTTAAGTAATTCTTTTAATCATTGATATATGAATAAGTTTTGTTCTATTTTTAAACAAAACTTTTAGAAAGAAGTTAAGCAATGAGATTGGTGGATAGACGAAAAAAACTATATTTTTAATAGTCAATTTTAACTTAATTGATTTATAAATGTTTGATTACTTGTTTCTAAAATGTATGTTATTTATATTGATTTGTGTTACTTTCTCTTATAATTTAGAAAAAAAGTATTTGTCACCTTTACCAGAATATATGTAAAAGTAATTTATTCTCACTCTCAGGAGATTATTGACCACTTTCTTTTCCTATCTTCAAAATTATTATTTGTACAAATTTTGATACAAGGTATATTCTTTTGTCTTTTAGGGTTTGATTGTCCTTCTATTTTGAAAAATAAGAAGATTTATTTTTATACTTTAGATACTCTATAATAATTTTATTTTCTTCTATCTTCATGTCACATTTGTATAAGAGTCTATCAGAAACAGTCTCTCTTTTACATACGAGTAAAGTTATGTACTATCAGACTTTCTCATATCCTGCATTGATGCAATATTTAAATTGGATGTTAATGATGATGACGATGACGACGATAAACATCTTTTATTAATTAGAATGGTTTAATCTAATTTTTATATTTTATAGAATTTTATTATATAAAATTGACGTATAAAATTCATTAATTATATAAATATTGATATATTTTCTAATCATAAGATAATTAATTAATTTAAGAATATAATTTGATATGTTAAAATGAAAAACCATAGAGGGGGTAGTAGTTTCACAAACTTTCCAATTTTATCGTGGACATCTCTAGCACAAACAAAAATAAAAGCAATAAAAAATAAAATAATAAAAAGAACCAAAAATTTGGTAACGTAGTTCGACACACCTTGTCTACGTCTGCGAAGCCGTCACCCAGCTTAATACTTTCACCGAAGTATAATAGAATTACCTAAGACTTTACTAAGCCGACACTACTCAACCCTTGACACTATCTCTCAACCTCACTTTTCATGAAGAATTTCACACTCAATAATACGACTGACTTGTGTTAACCTCGATCTATTACTTAAACAAAATTAATAAAAATAACTCAAGTACTTAATCAACTAAGGACAAAACAACGATATACTTGAGATAAAAGAAAGACCTCCCTATGATTTCAGCTTCTCAAAATACATCCGAAAATCTGTCCACTGATTGAACTGATATAGCCCAGCTTCAACAACTCCAAGTAAACCATACAGGATACTCCACACACCATGTGTATTTCACGTACAAACCCAAAAGATCAAGTCTTGAAAATAGAAGCTAACTTACGGTATATTTAACTCATAGCACGTGTATAACCTCTAATCAAGTTTGGAAAAATCAACATATTAACCCACGGTGTTTTCAATCCCTGAAGACATGCATGTGCAACTCTATTTTTCCAATAACAAAAATAACACCCTTCACGTCGTTGTTCCACCCATATATTATATTTGCTTCATTGTAGAAAGAGACGTGTAAAAAACACACTCAAGCAAGAAGAATCCCACTTCAACCACACAGCCACGACATCCCAGTTCAAACACGCAACCCTTTATTTGCTTCTATCCACCAAATTAACACAAAATCACAGTAACACCATTTAATTACCAATATGATGATTAACTTCAATCCAAGATAATATTCTTTTTCAACTAGAAAATTATCCATATAGCTTTTGAATCCAAGTCATTATCCAATTAATATTTTATATGTCAAAATAATAAATAATGCCAAAACTAATTATTTAGATACATAACATATATCGTAATAATCTCCCCATTTTTGGCATTGTTTGTCACAAATATGAAACTCCCCATGAATAACAGAATTGGACTTATAAGTATCAAATTCACAATTCATATGACAAATACTCCCCCTTAATCAAACATCAAGTTCCAAAGAACATCAAGTTTATCCAATCATCCAAATTTCTCCCTTGGGATAACAGGATGCCAAAAAGTAAGACGAATAGTCACATACATACCTGAAATCTCCCCCTGAATGGAACATTCACCATAAACAATCTGATGCTTCACCTTGGGACAAAACATTGTTAAAACGAAGAATGCCTTCAACATAATCAATCTCAGCAAATAAAGAAACATAAAAATCAGTAGTAGGCTCAGTGAAAGAATTATAAGCACGCCAAAATGAACAATTTTCCACAAATCAACACATATGCTAACATAGCATTACTTACTTCAATTTCATCTTCATATGACTGATCAAATTCATAAACCCAAGTAAATAAAGATGAGTGTTGCCAGTGTCGTGACAAAAAGAGATACCAAAGAGAGAGACCCACATTGATGAGAGAGCTGAAGAGTGTTCGGTAGAGTCAAATAGAAGTCACAATGCAAAATACTAAAAGATGAGACGACAATAGCAACATAAAAACTAAAGAACTGAAAAAATAAATCTTTTTTTACTTTTTATTTTTTAACAGCAAAAAAATATACTTCAAAAATGTAAAGTACACAGTCTCTGTGCCCCTTGAAAAAATTCAAACCTTCCTTGTCATATTATCTTTATCATCGGTTTCTTCTTTTGAAGTAATTGATTTATCCTTTTCTGAACAGTTTCTTCACAAGCAGTAACTACTATAAATCTAGAAAATTTCTTGTTTATCATTCATAATTTCTTTGTGCCTGTAATTGTCCCAATCTAATCCAAGTTTACTTCGGTACTATAGGTTGCTGCTGAAATTTTAATAGAGAGTGTCTAGATTTTTGGTTTTGACCCCTTTGAAGCATCATTTGTAACATCTTGTAGCATCTAGGCCTTATGTGCCCGATAACTCCCTAAAAATAAGATGAGAGAACAAATCTTCGATTCTTTTTCGATGTTTCTTCTTTTTGGACAGAACTGGATATATCATTTTTCTCCTCATTCACTTTAGAGCACTCACCCTTATAGCCAATGCCTTAATGATCTCCTTTAACCTTACCAATTTTTATTAACTTTTCTAGTTTTTCTATGCCTCCATTCAACATTCTCAAACCCTTTTCGGTACTTATTAATTTATTCTAGCTCCATCAAGCTCATCTAATGTAGACATCAACTTCTCCTCTAGATTTTGAATGATGTTCTTCATAGAGAAGTTTTCTTCCTTCAACCTTTCATTCTTCCTGCATGTTTTTACTCATTTTTTGTACATTAACTCGTAGGCTTCAAAAATACCTTTATTTTTATCATCTGAAGTACTGTCATCACTGTTATAATATGAGATTGAGCTTTGAGCTAAATCATCAATATGTTTCCCAAAATTTTTCAATTTACTCACTCTTTCATCTTCAGTTACTTCCTTCTTGGTTATTGTTAAACAAGTAACTAGACTTTTGTTGTACAAAGTAACTAACGCATCACTATTCACATCTTCTTCTTCATTTTCGGATTTGTCATCACTCCAAGTGTTCGTATAGGATTTTCCTTTTCTCTTTTTTAAGATGTTAGCACACTCTGTTTGAACATGTCTGAAGTCTTAACAGTCGTAGCATTGAATTCTCTTTATCTTTTTTTCTCTCTTTTGAGTTTTATCTTGTTGTTTGAAGTTGTTATTCGATGAGCTCCTACCTTTTTACCTAAACTCGAGTCTGTCATTTTTCACTCTCTTCAGTCACTTACTGAACTTTCGTGTTGATAACTCCATATTCTCATTCTTGTCAGATTCATCTTCTAAGTCATTTACGACTTTACCAATCTCAGCTTGCAATGCTAATACTTCCTTTTTCTCTCAATTGTCTCTCAACAAATTCATTTCGAAATTGGTAAGAATTCCAATTACCTTCTCTAATGACAAGTCATTGATGCCATGAGCCTCCTCGATTGCTGCATTTCAAAAATCTTAGAGGTTGTGATCTCAATGTCTTCTTGACTAGTTTCAGATTGGAATATTTCTTCTCGAGTTGATGTGTCTGATTCACTATATCTTGCAATCTTTCATGAAAGTCACCAATAATCTCATTTTCATCTATCATCAGTTATTCAAACCTCACAGCTAATATCTGTAGTTTTGATGCTATCACAGATTTGGACCATTCATGAATAGTTTGCAATGTATCCTATGCTTCTTTAGTCGATTCACAGGCAGACATCATTGAAAAGCATCCTTTATCAACAGCACTGAAAATTGCATGCAATGCTTTTGAGTTTCCAAATGTTCTTTCTTCTTCGACTCTTGTCCATTTAGATGAATCTTTTAGAACTGTTTCTCCCTTATCGTCAGTAATCATCGGATGTGTCCAATCATATAACATCGAGTTCCATGCTTTTGTTCCCTGTGCCTGAACAAAGACTCTTATCCGTGATTTCCATGCAGGATAATTGGAACTGTTTAACAGTGGTGACTTGATAATTGATGCTCCTTCTTTTATGGTCATATTTGCAAAATTAGGATCTGTACCAACTTGTTACCAAGTTCTGAATCAGTGGCCTTATTCTGATACCAATTGAAAAATTGTAGAGAGGGTAGTAGTTTCGCAAACTTTGTAATTTTATCGTAGATGTCTCTAGCACAAACCAAAATAAAAGCAATCAAAAACGAAAAAATAAAAAGCACTAGAAATTTGATAACGCAGTTCAGCACACCTTGCCTACGTTTGTAGACCCTCACCCGGCTTAATACTTTAACCGAAGTACAATAGATTTACTCAAGACTTTACTAAGCTGACACTACTCATTTCTTAACATTATCTTTCAATCTCATTTCCCATTAAAGAATTTCACGCCCAATAACACGACCGACTCGTGTTAACCCCAATAGAGGATTTTTTTCTAAACTACTTTTACCTAAACGACAATTAATAAAAATAACTAAAGTACTCAATCAATTAAGAACAAAACAACGCTATACTTGAGATAAAATATAAAGACTTCCTTATGGTTTCAGCTTCTCAAAAAAATACATCTAAAAATTTGTCCACTGGTTGAGCTGATACATCCCAACTTCAACAACTCCAAGTAAATCATACGGGATACCCCATACACCATGTGTATTTCATGTACAAACCCAAAAGAGCAAGTCTTGAAGATAGAAGCTAACCCACGGGGTATTTAAGTCATAGCACATACACAAGCTCTAATTAAGTATGGAAAAATCAACACATTAACCTATGGTGTTTTCAATCCCTGAAGGCATGCATGTGCAGCTCTATTTTTCCAATAACAAAAATAACACCCTTCACGTCATTGTTCCACCCTCACATTAGATTTGCTTCACTGTAGATAGAGACGTGTAAAAAACACACTCAAGCAAGAAGAGTCCCACTTCAATCACATAGCCACGACATCCCAGTTCAAACATGCAACTGTTTATTTGCTTCTATCCCCCCAAATTCATACAAATCCGTACTAACACCATTTAATTACTAATATGATAATTGACTTCAATTCAAGATAGGATTCTTTTTCAACTAAAAGATTTTTTATATAGTTTTCGAATCCAAGTCATTATCTAATTAATATTTTATATGTCTAATTAATAAATAATGCCAAAATTAATTATTTAGATATATAACATATATCCTAACAAAAATAATTAAATTAAAATTTAACATTAACATCTAATAGTATAATTAAAAATAGGATAATAAAGTCAAATGTATTTTTGTTTTAAATTTTTATTACAAATCTCATCTAAACATGTATTTATTTTTAAATAAAATTAAAAAACAAAAATTTTTAAATAAAAACTATAAAAAAAATTAAAAGTGAAAGTAAACAAGCCCTTATAAATCTTCAAATATTAGACATTTATTTAAATTTTCATAAAAATTTTAAAAGCTAATGTACATATTTTGCTTTAGAATAACGAGTAAACAAATACAAATATTTGATAACTTTATTTTTTATGAAAAAAATATGAATGCTGTATTAATTTGTGGGTCCTTTCGATAGATACAGTGGCTAGGATAGAAGTTTTGAAATACCTTAAAGGATATTTTTAATTGAAGGTAAGATTTTTAATTGAATGAAATAAGATAGAATGAAATATAAGCAAGAGTAATATTAAAAAATTGTTGTTTGGATAGCATGAAGAATTCAAAATATAATATAGTAAAATATTATTTGAATAAATAGTTTGAATAAGATAGAATGAAATATAAGCAGGAGTAATATTAAAAAATTATTATTTGGATAGCATGAAGAATTCAAAATATAATATAGTAAAATATTATTTGAATAAATAGTTTATAATGTAATATTATATAAAATTATTTATCACTTTATATTCCATCTAAATTTTCTAAATTTAAATTTTTTCATTTTTACTGTTTATGATAAAATGATATATAATATAAAATTCTACTCTTTTATCTTATTCATTCATATTATAAATTTATTTTTTAAATAATAAAATAATATTACATTCATTTTATTTTATTAAGAGACTTTAGCCGTCTAAGGCTCTGTTTGGTTTGAGGGTTAATAATGGGATGGAATGGAACGTAACACACTTCTATCGTTTGTTTGAAAGTTTTATAATGGAATGGAATGAACTGAGATGGAAGCAAAAGTTTCATGTTACGTTCCATTCCATCTTAAACAGTGAAAATAAGAAACCTCCGATTCGGGAGGTTTAGGATGGAACGTAAACTAATAAATACATACTAC
>JANZLD010000006.1:8973389-8998004 GCA_026413575.1 Erythroxylum carthagenense | reverse complement strand
TTAAAATCGATCAATTTATTAATTTTTGTAAATTAATAAGTTCTCATAAACTGAAATAAATCAATTAATTTTTAATTAAATTTTTAATTCTTCAAAAATTAAGGACAATTTTTTTAAACAATTTTTTTAATTTTTAATTTTATTTATTTAACTATTAAATAACTAAGAATCCTATGTTATAAAGACTTGTAGTAACTCTTAACTTTAGAAATAAGATTTTATTGAGATTAAGAATTAAAATTCTAATCGAACTAATAACAAATAGTTTGAATCCACTTTTACATGGTTAATTCAAAACAACTACTTTTCTCTCTCTCTCTCTCTCTCTCTCTCTATTTCAGCAATATATTGAAGTTTGCGAAATCTTGAGCTATCTCACAATGCCTAAAAATTGTCATCAAAATTAGGAACATGCTTTTTGAAAGGGGAAAAAGAGTCAAAGGATTCAATCGAGTCTACCGACAATTCCTTCCGAGCCTTAAGCAAAACGCTTTTAAGTTATGTTTGGTTAGACATAAAATTTTTAATGGAAGAGAACAGAACGAAATAAATTATAATATTTTATAATAGATTGAAATGTAAATAGACGTAATATTAGAAAATTATTATTTAAAAAGAATGAAAAGATTCATAATATAATATAGTGAAATGTGTTTGAATGAAGGGTTTCTAATGTAATATGGTATAAAGTTATTTATCATCTTAGATTCCATCTTAAACCCTTCAAATTAGAAGTTTTTTTTTTAATTTTTACTGTTTAAGATAGAATAAGATGTAATATAAAACTCTCCTCTTTCCTCTCGTTCTATTATAAACTTTTTTTTTCCAAAATGATAGAATAATATTACATTTCATTATTGAATTCTCAACTAAATATAGCGTTAAGAAATGTAATATCAAGTATCTTCCTGTATGTTAGGGGTTCAAATTACTTTAGTATGATTCAATAGTTTTATAGGTTCTCGTAGCAACAAGTCCAAATTGCATTTCGATGAAGTTCTTAAACGAAACATTGACTTAAATGGATATTAATTAAGCATGCAATGATTACAATGGCACATCCTCACAGATGGAAGAAGATAACCGAGTGTACAAGAAATAGGAACCTCTAGAGATATGTTTGTTAATTAGGTTAGTTAAAACAAAATTCATACTTCACTTAATTTTGTAATTATATTATAAGTTTAAAAAGTAGTAATAAAATATTTAAATTTTTATTTTTTTCAATTTTAATCTAAAATTTAAAAAGTAACCATAAAATATTCAAATTTTTAATTTTTTTCAATGCTAGCCTCAAATTAGAAACTTTAATATTACACACAATAGTCAAAATTAATATAATAAATAAAGATTAATAAAACGATGTTGTTGTTAAAAATACAATTCCTAAATTAGTTTACGAAGCCTTAGTCTTTCGTTATCTGCTTGTTCTCCCAACGTCCTTAACTCTTTAGTTTTTGTTTGTTCTTTCCGATGCTCCAAACTACTCTAACATTGCAACATACTACAACAACAAACTTTTCATTCTCCCGATGCTCTCAATGTGAGGGTGTCGACCCTGTGTAATCTGAAAATCGAAGAGTGAGGATGTCGAAAACATAAATTAAAAACAAAGGGAAAAACTTAAATCAAAGTGTCAAATCATCGAGACTGCGTAATCTGATTTAAAATAAAAAATCTAATGAAGACATTCACGTTGGGTTAGAATTGAAAAAAATTGCAAGTTTGAATATTTTATTATCACTTTTTAAAGTTTAGGTTAGAATTTAAAAAATTGAAAGTTTAAGTATTTTATTGCCACTTTTTGAAGTTCGGGTTAGAATTTAAAAAATTTGAAAATTTGAGCATTTTATTACCATTTTTTAAAGTTCAAGCTATAATTGTAAAATTGAGTAAAGTTTAATTTTTTTATAATTAATCCTTGTTACTTTGTTTTTCTTTAATTAGAGAACAATATAACTAGGAGAAAGAGTCACAAATGCAGAAATTTTTTCCAGAAACTTGGTACACGAAAGGTGTAATCCTTGACTTTTTAGCTTTCAATTAACATTCAATTTTGTGCACGTCAAGAGATTATACAACAATATATAGAATTATGGCCTAATCAATTCATTAAAAGATCTCGTAAAATAGGACCTACATGGACAAACAGCACCGTGCAATAAGAAATTCTTGTTTGAGAGATGTTAGCATGATAGTTGGGCTAAAAGAAATACAAAGCTAGAAGTGAAGCCACTAGGGCAAGTAGACTTGTTAATGAAAATTACACAAACTAGTCAGTAAGGTTCGGAAGTTTTGAAGAGTACAGGTGCCTTATTGCAATTGAATGGAAATATAAGGAAAACACGATAAAATCAAAAGATGAATGTGCCATAGATTTGAAATTTTTAGTTTTAATGACAGAAAAAATTTAATTCTTAATTAGAGAAAATTAGGATTTACGAATTAAACTTTGGAAATTCATTAAGGTTGGTCCCCAATGGAATATAGTACTCAAAAGACTTAACGTTTTCTAATTTTAATCAGTTACCAAAGTTTTCATCACTTACAAACATTATGATTAAGTAACCAAAAAGAAAATATTCTTAACAAATATATATTTCATATTTAAATTTTCTATAAAGTTTACTTAATTACCTATCTAAATTATCCTTGTCATCAAATAAATTTTAATTCCAAATCTTGAAAAAATACATAGTTTATTTAAACAACAATAACACTCAATATAAAACCTGCTGATGCGCAAAGTCTGAGAAAGTTCAATAATAGACAGCCTTATCCTTAACGTGTATAGAAACTTTTTTCAAAACAATGTTTACTTAAACTTGTTTTAGAAATAAGTCTTTGTTGTTAAATACTATATTTTAAGGGCGAAAGTATTAAAGAATAGCATATAGAACTTAATAATAGACGTATAAAATTCAATGATCACTGAAATATATAGACAAATATAAAAAATTAGTTTTAGTTTACAATAATCCATGAACTTTGGATTCCACGGTCCAGTAGATAATATTGGTTGATAGTGCTTATTGCTTCAGGTTTGTTTAATTTTTAGTCCTCATCGAGACACACATTAACAAGTGAGTTGTGTATTATTATTTAAGAGTCAGTCAAAAACCAATGATTAATGAAAAACATGTAATGTATGAAGTATGAACCGTAACAACTAGTACAAACTGATATAATATGAACGTAACCATCAAGTTTACCAATGTATGTTTGGTATTATTATACTCTCAACGTGGCAACTTTGAGACATTGTTGTGTTCGCTGCCACTTCAAAACAAAAAGAAAACCCTGGACCTCTTGCTAATAGAGCTCAAAAACTATACATCGCCCAGGCACTTCAAAGAAACATAACATCCGATCCCAACAACTACACTGGTAATTGGAATGGCAACGATTACTGACTTTTTAATGGCTTTTATTGTGATACTGTTCCTGATAGGAACAATACTGGATTGGCCAGTATTTACTTCGACGGGGCCAATTTTCAAGGTTACTTGAACTCCTACCGATTCATTATGAATTTGCCAGACATTGCTATCTTCCATGCAAACACTAACAACTTCACCGGAGTCATAAATCCAAGCCTCAATTCATTGACATATTTATATGAGCTTGATTTCAGTAACAACAAATTCATGGGAGGTTTCCAAGACAACGTTCTCGGAGCCACGAAATTGACTTTTGTCGATATTCGGTTCAACAACTTCCTTGGTACTTAACCTGATTTGGTGTTCAACATTGACACCGATATTCTCTTCATGAACAATAACGGATTCAACCAAAATATCCCAGCAAACTTTGGCAATACTCCAGCAAGTTATCTCTCCGTCGCCAACAAGAAGTTCACAGGTCCAATCCCCAGAAGTTGGTCGGGCATACAGAGCACTGACCGAGGTTCTGTTTGTCGAAACTTATTCAAAATCAGCTTAGTCACCTGGTGTATATGTCGAACCTTACTTCCTGTTGATTTCGTCAAGATCGTTATTTAATATTTTATTTTATTTGTCTAGTCTATTGCAGTACATTAATGGTTTGTTTTTTGAGTATTTAGTTGGTGTTTAAAATCTATAAAAAGCCACAAGCTTAAGTGAATAACGTGGTTCAGCTTTTCTTTATTTTATTTTTTTAATACAAAGGAAGAAAACACCCGAGCAGGCTAAATTCACGCATTGCTCGACAGTACAGAACGCCTATCTTATCCCGATGAATGAGCTCCTCAACAGAAAACGGTGACTCCTGAAGGTAGTGAGTTCCTGGTTTGGCCCGGTCTGCGAGGACAGCTAAATGGTTTGCGCATTGGTTCCCTTCCCGAGGGATATGCTGCACGTTCACTTCCCAATCTCGTTGGATGAGACCACAGGTACCTGTCAGTAAAAAAGGATTATCAGAAAACTGCACATTAGAAGAGGAAAGGATGTTAATGACTTCAAGAGAGTCCACTTTTAGGATGACTCGACAGTACCATAGCAATCACACCAAGGTGACTCCCAAGTAAAATCCCCAGAGTTCTGTATTCAGCGGCGATCCTCGACCAATGTGTTAAATAAAGCCCCCGCACCACTACCCTGTCTGATCTTGAATTAGGCCACCTGCAGTAGCAGTGGATGACCTGTGCTTAATAGCTCCGTCCGTGTTAAGTTTGACCCATCCTTCCGGCGGTTTATTGCACCCCACAAGACTGCCCATTGATAGGCCCTGCGTTGGAAACACGTAGTTTTCCATTGCTCTGGCACTCACAATCCCTTCTACATATGCCAGAACAGCTTTGGTCCCATCCTCAGGCCACTCAAAATTGACTTCAAAAAGGCATTTGTTACGCCAAGACCAAAGCATCCAACAGGTGACTCCAAAGGTGGTAGCCCAGTTCACCTGCAGCTCCTAGGTGTGTTTCGTAAGGTTGGATACCAACCAGTCTGTCACATTTGGCTGAAAGAAGTAAGCTGGGTTCTTCAGAAACTCAATCCGCTAAAACATTAATATTATCAATGACAATTGGATCAGTTAAACTACTTATGCTATTAAGACTTCTACTAAATAATTAAATTTAATTATTAAAATATTATAAGAAATTATATCGAAATTAATAATGATAATAATGAAAATAACATATCTTTCCTGAAGCGTTAAATTGTAACGAACAAAAATCAAATCATTCAACCTCTTATGCTTCAATCTATTCCTTTTCTTTGAGTCGATAAATTCAAATGTGCTCCAGTTTCGTTCACACCTAGTTGAACTAACACATTAACTTAAAATCCAAATTGCAAACCTTTTCAATTCTGGAATGCCATTTTCAAATTGATCTCACCAAGAAACTGCAAGTTATAAGATAACAAAAGTAATGTTACAAACAAAATAAAATGATAATTAATTTTCAACAAATAAGAAATAAGAAATAACTAATACTTGGAGAAAGTTTTCCTCTTTGTCAAATAGCAATCGCATTTTAAAATCTCCCATAAGACAACTTGTAAAGCTTCATTTGTGAGTTTAAAAGATCTTGCATCGCGTCAAGAGGAACAATTATTGTAATTGTTAAAAGCATTCCTCTACTAACTTCAGCTTGCTTTGTAAGATCCAGTCCAAAATACACACTAGGATTCAAAATTGCCCCAACTACAAATAATGGAGAAGAAAGTTGTCTTTTCCTTCTCTTATTAATGATTGAGAGATATGGTGTATATAAAGAAGACCTATTTTTCAGACTAGCCTTGATTGTTTCCGTTGCTCTCTCTATAGCATAAAAAATATAACCCATTGTTGACTTTTCTTCACTATCAACCAACTGAAGCACCCTCACCAAAGGCTCAAAAACTCGGATAACAAATTAACATTGCGACCAAAATTCTCTATCTTCTAGTATAATACTACAAACCTCCACTCCAGCATTAGACCTAGCATGCTGAGATGCAACCCACTTATCACTTGTAAACATTTGCCTTAACTCCTTCTTCATCGAAACAAAAGACTGAAGTGATAAAAAATTTGTTGCAAATTTTGCCACAACAAGCGACACAAATTTTCACCATTGGCAATTTCCCTTCTTATTAAATTCAAAACTTATGCACGATTATAAATAAATTTTGTCACCTTTTTAGCCTTCTGCACAGTCTCATCAATAACAGGAAAATACCTAGGATCTTTTATATTCTCCAGCATTAAGTCCATGCAATGTGCAACACAAGAATTCCAAAAAAATAAATTATAGGTATTCCATAACCTTTTTCCTACCGTTTTATAAGCGGAATCATTGTCAGTAATAAACTGAACAATGTTATCCGGCCCTACTTCATTCACAACTTCATCAAATAATCCAAACAAAGTCTCAACATTTCTAACAAGGTCAGATGCATCAATAGATTTAAAAAATATAGAGCTATGTGAAGAATAAACTAAAAATTTATAATAGGTTTTTGTCTCCTATTTGTCCAACCATTACACATAGTTGAACATCCATAAGTACCTCAACTTACCCTTTTTTCAACCAAATAATTTCTAATTTCAGAAACAGAACAACTCAAAAGACTGAGAATCATTGAATGACGAATCTGTATCATACCACTATCTAGCTACTGCCATATCGACATTGTGAATCGCATATTTTGATTGCATTGCACTATGAATTGAAGGTTGGGCTCTAGGGGATGTTCGTGGTGCAAAGAAACTAGTCACTGCCTTCTTCTCTTCCTCATATCAGATTCTCCATAATCCTGAGATGAAATACTATCAGTACCACTTCCACTTTCAACATTTCCATAATCACCATGGAAACCAGAAAACGAACTTCCACTACCAATTTCAAAATTCAATCTTTCTCTTCTATCTTTCTCAAATTGATGTTCATCAAGCAATGTTTTCATCTGCCACTTCACATCATAACTTAGTTTTTTTACACGTTTTCACATCTTCTTTAACCTCAGCTAAATGTCTTTTCAATCAGGTGATTCTTCCATCTTTCAAATGCTTGTTACAAGACAAGCAAATGGTATGATTCTTTTGACCAGGAACCATATCAGCGTGAGCTCAAGCTGGATCACTGTATCTTCCTGAAGTAGGTTGATCGGGAGTATTTGAACTTCCTTCCATTTATTTGTACACAAAAATAAATAACGCATAATTTCAGTACACAATGATAATATGCACATTCATCTTATATAATATAACTCATTTTGTATGATTACATTACATATAGGTCAATTTCATGGAACACAATTCACTATAAGTCAAAAGCTAACAATTCAAACCATTCAACATATATAATAACACAAAACAAAACGCACTCCAACAATTTGCAATTTCAACAAGTACAAAGCAATCATAATTCCATTTCCATTTCTATTCTATTTACAACAATTTCCAATTACAACAATCATAAAATATTCATAATTTCATTTCTATTCCTAGCAATTTTCAACAATTTCCAATCCCAACAATCACAAAACATTCATAATTCTATTTCTATTTTTAATAATTTGCAATTTCAACAATTACAAAACAATCATAATTTCATTTTCATTCCCTTCCATTTACAACAATTTTCAATTACAACAATCACAAAACATTCATAATTTCATTTTCATTTCTAACAATTTCCAACAATTTTGCAATTCCAACAATCACAAAACATTCATAATTCTATTTCTATTTCCAACAATTTGCAATTTCAACAATTACAAAACAATCATAATTCTATTTTCATTCACTCCCATTTACAACAATTACAAAAAATTCATAATTTCATTTTCATTCGTAACAATTTTCAACAATTTCTAATCCCAACAATCACAAAACATTCATAATTTCATTTCTATTTTCAACAATTTGCAATTTCAATAATTACAAAACAATCATAATTTTATTTCCATTCTGTCCCATTTACAACAATTTTCAATTACAACAATTACAAAACATTCATAATTTCATTTCCATTCCTAACAATTTCCAACAAATTCCAATTCCAACAATCACAAAACATTCATAATTTCATTTCTATTTCCAACAATTTACAATTTCAACAATTATAAAATAATCATAATTATATTTTCGTTCCATTCCATTTACAACAATTTTCAGTTCCAACAATTACAAAACATTCATAGTTCCATTTCCATTCCTAACAATTTCCAACAAATTTCAATTCCAATAATCACAAAATATTTATAATTTCATTTTTAACAAACTATAATATTATATATACCATTTTATATTTCGTTCTTAAATATATATGTTGTTTTTATAATTCTTAACCGACATTAATAACTGTAAGTATAAATGATTGGAATCTACAAGTGTATAACATATTCACAAATCACAATTTGATAACAAAAAGTTTTTTTTCAGAAATATTTATTACATCACTACTTTGTAGTTTATACTTTCGCACATTATCAATTATAAATATTTATGATACCCTACACATATATATTACCATTCCATTAAAGTTCAACATCTTTTATAGTCAATTAATTATTTACCTAACTAAAGCTAAAACTCAAATAGGCAAATACTATCGTTAATTACAATCGAATTATTATTAATTTCTAATTACATAATTTTATACTCAACTAATTATTTACCTAAATTTAATACCCAAATATGAAAAATAAATTATCATTTCACAAATATTAAGAATGTGTCAATTAATGATTTAAAATTTTTCAATTTTACCAATTTTGATTATCAATTTTATAATTTTACATTTAATCATCAATTTTTCATTTAGGTTTAAATGTTGATTATCAACTTTCAATTTTAATGATCAATGAATCAACATCAACATTTTAACACCTCACTCACCACCACCCTCACCTCAAGGCCTCACCACCACACCATGATCCATGTCACATTGACACCACCACCGAATAACCAAATTACCATTAAATTAACTACATGAACAATTGAACGTATCAACTCAAGCTCAACTTAATCTCATTCATCAATAATTCAATATCACTGTAAATTACAAACAAAAAAATTTATACATTCCACTTTCAAATCCAATTTCAGTTCAACAATCGACAAAACCCATTCAACATTTCATCTCCAACAATTCAATATCTATTCCTAAAATCCAACAACCCAATTCACATTCACACAAAATTTCTTTCCCAAAATCCAGCATCCAACACTAACATACACAAATCCATCATCCAACACAATCAAAGATTCAAAATGCAATGAAGAATGAAAAAAATCAAAAAACACATATCCAAACAATTGGGTCTTCGGGTTAACTGACGTTGGGTCGCTGAGGGGTTAGTGTCTTGGTGGTGCGTCTGAGGTGCAACGGACGGTGCGGGTGCGATGTGGCTGCGACGACGTTCTGCAGTATGGAGGAAGACGAAGATGTGGCCTCTCCAAGACTTCAACCGTCCATGGGAAGAGCCCAGGTCAAAGGAAGATGAGGAAAGGGGGACGGTGACGGTGAAATGGCGAGAGGGAGAGACGAGGGAGAGAGATAGGCGATAGCAAAAGTAGTAGTCGGGGTCAGGGGGTAGTTTTTAGGGTTAAGTTTCGGAAATTACAATTTAGTCCTTGCAATTTTTGAAACTTACAGTACCGGCCCAAATTTTTGGTTTCGGCTGATATCGACAGATATTTACGACCGATACTAACATTTACTTATTTCGTACTATTTTCAGGCTGATATAATACGAAATTCATAACTTTGTGTCAAACTCGTCATAACATCCGACAGTGTTTTATCGCACTGATTAGTCATAATAAAGAAGAGATAAATACGAGACAAGAAGACGCCAACGCAAATAATAGCTGAAAAAGACGTGAACTTGATGCCAACTAGATCCAGCGCGGCATTCGCCTCACGAAATGGCAATTGGAATCCAGTCGCAAAAGCCATCCTGGGAAATAGACAACCACTAAACTCTCCTGTAGCCCACTCAAGAAGAATGTATTTTCTTTTACTGAATTCTGTACCTTTACTAACGCTTATCTGGAACTGAAAATGAAGAGTCCTTTGTTCTAACAAATCACAGACCGGGCTACCTACAGCAGATTCTTCAACAGACTTCACAAAATGGTAATGCTGTTAATTGTTATGTTAATGCCAACTAGAAAGGACGTATTTGGGATAAGAAATCACGATAAAAAGGGCACAGGCGTGCGTCTAGGTTGTTGGAAAATTTAAATGGAATTATTGTAGGTAGAGAAGTTCTGGACGATTCTTTATGGTATGTGACATCTTTTATTATTCTCCTCCTGGGTTGATTTTTCCTCCTCCTGGCACTTGCTATTGTTTTCCAGCTCTTCAGCAGATTGAATTACAGCATCCCATATTTCAACCAAGAGAGACAAAACCAAGCAACATGTCCTCCATGCTAGTAGTTTCACTTCTCTCCGTAAGTCTCACTTCTCTTGTTGTCAATACTGTACCTATTGACACTACCATCGAAAACTTGGAATTAACCGTTGGAGGCAGAGGTAGAGGACTACGAAAAGGCTGTAACAGTGAAAAGTACAAGACACCCATTACTGTTCAGTGTCCAAAACCACCACTTCCTCAAGCGCCACCACCAAAACATTTGCCTTTGGAAACAGAGGTCTTGGTGTTTGCAGACCAAAGGTTGGCTGTTGTATACACCGCAATCCAAAAGTTCAAGTCTACGATCACCTCAGATCCTCTTAACATCACCGGAACCTGGGTAGGGGCTGACATATGTAATTATCGAGGCTTCTTTTGTGATAATCCCCCAGACAACAAGTCAGCGATAGCACTTGCCTCAATAGACTTCAATGGTTTCCAACTAGCTGCCCCTACTCTTGACGGCTTCCTCGATCAACTTCCTGATGTTGCACTCTTTCATGCGAATTCCAACTTCTTCTCTGGTACTATCTCATCTAACATTGCAAAGCTGCCATACCTCTACGAGTTTGACATAAGCAACAACCTCTTCTCTGGTCCATTTCCGACAGCTGTTCTTGGAATGGATGGCTTAACATTCTTGGATATTCGGTTCAATTTCTTTACAGGGTCAGTACCACCAAAAGTATTTACGCAAAACCTGGAAGTTCTATTTCTTAACGACAACAGTTTCACGACAACCTTGCCTGATAACTTGGGCAGCACTCACATTCTATATCTCACCTTGGCTAACAATAAGTTGATAGGGCCACTACCAACTGGTATATTTAAAGCATTTTCATCCGTAACTGAGGTTCTTCTCCTAAATAACCAGATAACAGGCTGTTTGCCGTACGAAATAGGCCTTCTAAAAGCGACCGTAGTGTTTGATGCTAGCAACAATGAGTTGGTAGGTCCATTACCGATTTCGTTGGCATGTCTAGACAATGTAGAGCAGCTGAATTTTGCGGGTAACCAATTGTTTGGTATGGTACCAGAGGAGGCTTGCAGGCTTCCAAATTTGGTGAACTTATCATTGTCCAACAATTATTTCATTGAAGTGGGTCCTTGGTGTAGGCTCTTAATTGAAAAAGGGGTTCTTGATATTAGAAACAACTGTATTCCTGATCTCCCATTCCAGAGAACAGTGTTTGAGTGCGCTGATTTTTTTGCTCATCCCAAGTACTGTCCCAACATGTGGTCTGAAGCTTTTATTCCTTGTAGACACGTCTTTACTTCTCGTTCCAGGATCCCTTAGTCGTCTCCTTCACCAAAAGCTATGCTCATGTTTGATGGCTTCTCCGTTTGGAATTGAATTTTTTCTTTTGGTTTCTTCTTACCAGCTCAAGCCAAGTCCTTGAATTGTTATAGTATCTTTGCCATTTGCGTGCTGTTAGTCTACTTGCATAAAGTAATACACAATTACAGACCAAAATGAAAGCTTTCTGCATTTTCCTTTAAATCCTCTACTTTCTAATTGATGAATCGTGCACTTGATGATTACATGCTTCAATTTTTGTTGAAATACGGGCGACCGTTCACTTCGTGGCAGTAACCAGAAGTAACATGTACAGTAGAAGTAGCAGTGACCATATACTTCCTTTCAATTCCTTCTGTCTTCGTTACATTTACATTCGGGAATCGAATTGGAATGACAGGGAGAGCACTAAGACCTCAAGGCCATCGCAGATAACGATCGGTCTCCAAGGTTCGACTTTTCGCCAATAGAGTCCATATTTACTGTTAGCACCTCCTAATCTAACCCAACCATGGTCCAGCTCAAAACTAAAACTATAAACAAAGTTACTGGCCACTGTTCTTGGTTTTATTATACATAGAAATGAGACTATATAAAACCGCTGATGCTTTTTTGCACGATCAGATACTGGAATGCCTGATTGGACAAGGCCCTTTCATTATTCAGTTCAATATTGGACTTGATTGGTATGCTACATGACGTAATGCATGATTCATTTAGAAGTTATGTCCACGATTGCCTTACCCAACTTTTGGTTCTAGACCAACCAGTGGATGATCCAGACAGGGCCGACTTGTATGTGCTATTATCACTAAAAAGTGGAGGTGTATGCTGTTCCACTTTTATTGTTCCAACATTGTTCTAATTTATCCCATCTATATATTTATGTAGCTCCTATATAAATGTGTGAATAAGATGACTTGAAACATAGTTAAAACAATAAAAGTGGAACAAATGATTTGATTGCCTTTAAAAATCCATTCAACTCTCACAAATCTTATTGCATTTATTGCTATCTTGCTTTTCTTAATTTATAGCATCAACGTCTTGATTATCTACCTCAAGCAATACTTTCTAGTGTATCTTGTAGTTTATTTAATAACTTTCATGTAATAAAGTCTTGTTAATCATGTCTTTAATGAAAAAGTACTTATCTTCCTTTCTTTTATCTACTCACTATCTCTAAACCTTCACAGCTTATTTATTTTAGCACTTAGGGGCCCTCCCCATCACTTGCTCTTTTCTGCTATCAATATTTCATTATTTTTATTGATGATTACTGCTACTTAAATATTTCCTTTCACTCTTAAATCTTAAGCACTTAATCACTTTCAAATTTTAAGACCGTTAGTAAGAATCTCTTCTCTATCATAATCATATTATGATGGTGCTTAAGAATTCATTAAAGGTGTTTGTTTTAATTACCTTACCTCTTATGGCATTTCCTATCACATTTCATCAATTGTTAAATTTGTTACTTCAATTAAACGGGATTAAGCCTTTTTCTCCACACCTCTCTTCCTAAATCCTTCTAGCTTGAATCTTTTGCCACTGTTGCCTGCTTCATTAATCTCCTTCCCACCTCCATCCTTCAAAATAATCTCCATTTGAACTTCTTTTTCTCACTTAACCTAACCTCTCTCATCTTTGTGTCTTTGGGTGTACGTGTTTTATCTCTTTCAGCTTTACTCACATAGATAAAACTCACACCAAAATCTAAATCCTATGACTTTATTGGTTTTTTTTCCCTTTAGTACAAAGCTTGTTATTGCCTTGATCCTCTTACTTCTAAAGTCTACTTCTTCGTCATTTTTGTTTTCTTGAGATAGCCTCTTTATATACCAAAACCTTCATCTCCCCTCCTTCATTCTTGTCACCTTCTCTTGTTATGCTTCCTTTACCTCTCTCCTTACCTTCTCTACCCACAACACAGTCATCTCACCAAGTCCAACTATAACGCTCACCCCTTCACCATAAGATCTTACAATCACATGCACACGTGATCACTTAGATCAACCTTATAACTTCACCGATTATGTACCTATATTACAACTAATCATAACTCATATTCTCCTAATCCTATTTCTTTCAGTCAGACCAACAAATTTCTCCATTGGCAATAAGCCATGATTAATGAGTTCGATGCTTTGCATCATAATCAAATTTGGACTTCATCGCCTCTATCAACCAATGCCAATATTGTTTTGAACAAAAATAAAACCTAATTGCTCTCCTGATCACTACAAGGGTTGTCTGGTTACTGAGGAATACCATCAATCTCCTAGCACATACTACACTAATACCTTCATTCTTGTTGTCAAATCCACCACTATCTCTACATCATTCTTACTCTTAAACTTACTTATAATTGGTCCATTTGCTAACTTGATGTCCACAACACCTTCCTTTTAAAAATATTTAAGAACCAACCTTTAAGATTTAGTCTTCTAGTTATGTGGATCCTCATAATCCAAATTATATTTATGTTTTCACAAGTCCCTTTACCACCTTAAACAAGCTCCTTATGCATGGTTTTATTATTTGAGTTGAAAACTTCAAGAATTCAATTTTACTACCTCCAAAGCTAATATATACCTCTTCATATACTACACTCCCTCTTCTACTACCTGTATCCTGGTTTATGTGGATGACATCTTGGTTACAAGTTCTATATCTATCTTTGCCTTATCTCTTATACGTGATCTTAACATTACTTTTTCTATAAAAGAACTTGACCCTATTTTTTATTTCCTTGGCTTTAAGGCTACACCGACACCAAGTAGCCTTCTCCTGACCAAAACTATGCATGCATGTGACCTTTATTATTGTAACATTCCGTTACTTGCGGGGAGGTTATAATAGAAAATAATTGTTCAATGAGAGTTTAGAATTTGCATTTTCATGCTTATGTATAATATGGCATACGCATATACGCGAATAGTGAAATGTTGCTCGTTGAAATGACTGTGCATGCATTTATTAACATTCCGGGTAAAATTGTTTATAAATGCGATTGTTATTGAGAATTTTGGTTGGTATGTGTTGAAAATTGATTTGGAAAGTGAAATAGTTTATTTTGAAATTTTGGAGAATTTTAGGAAAAATTTTGAAAATTTGGGGTAATTTTTGGACTAGAAAAAATGTCAAGTGGTAAAATAATTGTTATAAAAGTAGTAGAAATTACTGTCCAATGACAATGGAAATTTTTGATTAATGACTTTGGAAATTATGGATAAGTGTCATTGAAAATTGGGAGGCAATTGGAGTAAGAATTAGAGACAAATGAACTAGTTAATAAAAGACCTAAGAGAGACCACAAAAAGGGGACATGTGGCAAGTGACAAGTCTCACTTGCCACACCTTATGTCTTAACCCACGTAAGTGTTAAGAAATAAAGACCATCTCATTTCTTTTAATTATCTTTCTCCTTACTCACTTACTCTCATCTCTTGTAATTTTTGTACTCTTCTTCATTTACGACATTCTTATCTCACCTCATCAACGTTAGAGCTTGTTCTTGCCTCCATTTACCACCATCACTTTGCTATCATCTTCTTCTTCTTCACTTTGTCATTTAAGAACCCAACCCTGCCACATTTAGAAGATGAAGAACATGGGATGCTTGGGAGCTAGGGTTGAGTAAGATTTTGAAGAGTTTGGAGCTATACCAAGTAAGTTATGCTTTAAATGTCATGGGTATGGTTAATTTAAGCTAGATTGACGAGTAAATTGAAATTGATGACTTGGTTATACAAAGTTTATGTATGTGTCGTGGGTGATGAAAAGATTTATGTACATGTCTTGTTTTGAATATGTAGGATGGGTAATAATTCATGAAATGGTATAGAGATGTTTTGAGGTTAAATGATTGTCAAAGTGGTGTTTGGATGAGTGTAGAAAATTGTTTATGAATGGGTAAATATATATATGCCCTGTTTTTGGTTAATGATCAATTATAGTTCATGATTTGTTTGTAAGTGATTTATTGAGTTGAATTGGGTAGAGAATGATGAGGAAAGGAAATGGAAGAGATAATCTAGGTATAAGATGAGTTAGATGTACATGTTGAAAGTTTAAAAATATGGAAAATGTTAGCAGAAATTTTTTTCCACTGATATGCTTATGTATTTTAGCCATAACTTGTTTTGTAGTTATCCAAATGAGTTGATTTTTGATTTAGATTAAACTAGAGATATATTACTACGTTTCTTATGAAGACATCGAGTTTAAATTTTATTTTTAAGAGTATCAAATTTTGATGTGAAAATGAGAACTGGGTGTAGCAAAAGTTGTAGATGAATGTTTATATTGTTTTGAGTGTACAGGAATGTATTATATTTTGGGTGTTTATGAGCAAGTGAGGAATATAAAATGTGCATAGATGATGTTGAGTTAAAATTGGGTATCTTTGAAGAAGTTATTCATTGAGATGATGAATTAAATGAGTTGAGAATCGGGAGTGAATGAAACACAGGAATGAGATAAGAGAGGAAAAATCTGATTTTGAACTTCTCTGATTTAACTGTATTGATTTAGGCAGATTTTGACACAAGTGTCTTCATAAAAGTTGTAGCTTACCCTCTTAGCTTTCTAACGGTATAAAGTATGTAATTTTTAGACATTTGAGTTAGGAGATATGACCTTTATAATTTTGTAATATTGTATAGGAGAGACATTTGGGACAGCTACATAATTATGAAATTTGACCATAATAGAAGCAAAAATGGTGTTCTAGGTCTTAATATAAATTCTATATCTTTCTTTTATCTTTCTATTGATATAGAGTTTGCAAACTTTGGAGTTCTATATCAAAAATTATGGAGTTTAGAATTTAGGATGTCTGTAAAGAAGAAGAAGTGGAAAAGCACCATTATGCAAAAGCACAACAATGACTTTTAAGATTATATGCCAAAAGCACCGTCGTGCTTTTGAGGGTTAGCCAAAAAGCACCGTCATGTAAAAGCACGATGGTGACTTTGGAGGTTGGATAGCAAAAATCACTATCGTGCAATTGCACGATAACGACTTTGAAGCTTTGAGAGGCTGATAGACATCCGATAGTTTTTTGACTATAACTTCTTCATCTAACCTCCAAATGAATTGAGAAATATTGATCAAATCAAAGAAAGGGTATCGGTTGGAAGTGCATGAACTGGATATTTTACTGAACATGTTCCAATATTTTGATGGTATCTTGATCTGTAGGATTCCAAATAAGACGAATTTTAATTTGGAGTAAACTATATATATAGGCCTACAAATTGTCTCAAGAAGTTGAATTATTATTCAGTCTTTAAGATGTTTAATTTCCGGTTGGAAGTTGTGTATAGTACACTATTTTTGAATATGAACAATCCAATAATGTTTGAGGCATATCTTCCAAATTACTAAACCAAATTGAGTGACTTTGGTGTCAATAGAAAGATAAGACTTAGAAGAACACTTTTCTAGAAGAGAGTATGACCAAATTATATCAGTTTCACTTTCAAATTGGATGTGAACAGTAGATCTGAAAGCATGACGTGGAAAATTCTAAAGTGATTTAATGAGAAATGAATTGTGAATTTAATGGTTTTAGTGAGGCATTAACCTAAGTATAAATTATAGTTAGATGAGTTTTGATACAATATTGATTTTGTGATGAAATTTATGGATAAATACCCGGGGTTATCATGAATATGCATTGTACATAATTTAGTTTATATATATGCATTAGTGAACAATTATAATTGTGTATATTATGATATATATGTATGAGTTTAATATAGAGTATTGAATTGAGCACTATCCTCCAGACATTGCAGGGACTTCAAGGCAATAGCTTCGGGAGCAACTTGTGAGTAACCTAGACGGTTTCTCTCAATTATTGTTTGCTTAAATGTTGTTATGAATGATAAATGAATGTGATTGATAGGGTTGGTTTCTGGACAGGAGGTCCAATGAATGTGATGGATAAATGAAATATTGAAGTGCTCATTAAATGTGAATTGGACGGAATAAGTGTTTTCTTGACTTAATTGTTGACTGTCGGACTAAGGTCTGATGACAATGTGAATGAGATGTGATAGTGAATATGATAGTGTGACATTGAGCACTTTCAATTGATTGAATAAATGTGATGCATTTCATTACATGAATACATAATCAGATAATGGGAGTTGTGACCAGAGTAGCCACCGATCAGAGCTTAAAGCTCAAAGTGTGAAAAGAGCCTTGAGCTCAGAAAGTGATTTAGAGCCTCAGGCTCAACGTTTAATGAGCCCTATATGGGACAGTTATAAATGAGCTCGGTATTCAATAGATACGGGACAGTTAGGCACTCGGTCACAACAACGTAATAATTAGAAAAGTATCTCATAAGCATTTCATATGCATTTTGTTAAGTATGTTTGCTGGATTGAAATGCCACATTTGTCTATGCTTAAGTGAAAATGTGATACTGATGTAAAGTGTAGTATGTGGTTATATGTTATGTAAATTAATGTGATGCATGAATTGAGTGAACCATCGATGATAGTTACCTCATTGAGTTCGTAAAATTCACTCAAAATTTGCAATTATTTTTCAAGACTCAAAAGAATACCTCGTTAGCCAAACGAGAGTATCCTTACTGCATGCAAGGGAAAGATAGAGGCCAGGATCAGAGTGCATCTGCATTGTATATTTTTATTTTCATACTTAATTGTATATTCCACAAATTTTGTATCATTTGTAATTGAATATTATGGTATGTAATAACTTTTAGAATTGGAAATGTTTTGTATTTGTAATGGGCCCGAAGCAATTAGTGAATCTCTGATGAGTTGTGTACTAATTGTTACGTGCAACTGAAAATGTTTATGAATGAAATCGGGAGCAATTTGGTTATGAGTTTCCCAACGTTATGGTTGTGGTTTAAAAAAAATTGTACTGAGTTTTGACTAATTGTGTGCTCTAGTATGCCACCCCCGCGGGGTACGGATTCAGATATCATCCATCGATGTCAAGTTCAGGTCTTGCGGGAGTGAGGTGCTACAATTATACTCATCTTAAGACATCTAAACATATGTCAACACTTATCACCCTAATCCTACCACTAACTAAAAACTATGATACCTCTCCTTGACTGTGTTTGTTGAACATGATATATACACAAGTATGCAATCTTAGTGTGTTTTTAAAAGAATGTTGGTGTTTTTTGGAAGTTTTGAGTGAACATAATTATGTACTAGGACATGTTCTTAATGAAATATGAAGGTAAAAATATGGGTTAGAACATGAGTTGTTGGTGTGGTAGAGTTTTTCTAAAGAAGGACATAACCTTGAAGATGGGCATGTCAGTGCCTTTGTCCACGTATATAGAGAAGCGATGGATTATATGGCCTAGAATATAAACATGTTTATACTTGTATTCCATTCTAGAAAGGAACAGGGAATTATAACACATTCTAAAGAAAAACATACCTTAGAACACGATCGTGTGTTAGGTTGTGTTCATATAAAAACTTCTAAGAAACACTTGTATTCTTTCAGAAACACTCCAATATTGCATATTTGTGTGTATAAGCCATACACAACAATCTCCACTTTAGTGAATATATCATATTCAACCAATATACTCTAAGAAATGCCTTTAATATTGCATTTTCATGTATATGATACAAACAAATAATCTTACCTTAGTGAATATACCATCTTTGGCCATAACACTCCAAGATTGTACATCCATGTATATGAGCTAATCATAACAATCTCTATTTTAGAGAATTTACTATACATAAGTTGGGCTATATCTATTTCCAACTACTCAAGACATTAATAAAGTTTAATCAACACTTGAACTTCTCTAAGATAACTGGATTTGTCAATATAACAATTTCATTCTTCAAAATATGCACCTTTCTAACAAGATTTGACCAAATTCAATTAATTCCCTTGATTTTGTGAAATCTCACATCCTTCACCGTAGTGTCCATTCATCCATTTTTCTCCAGACTGGATATAGAACTTTGAAAGATAGTTGGATCCCCATCATTGGTGGTAAGTGCATATGAGACTTCTAACTAAATCTAGTTAGTTGCTTAAGGATATCTCTTACTCTATCTTTGACAATATTGTGCCGATGTTCTTATCCTAAAATTGTTTTATCTTTTGAACTATGATTTTCAACCACTTTAGCCTCAATTATAGGTTGTTATAGTTCCACTTATACCACCTTTAAACCAATATTGCTTTCTGTTAACCTTGACAAATCTTGTCCATATGTTTGCCTCGATATATATTGTTACTCAAATGTTATATCTTTAAAAGTTGCCTTAAACTTTTTACCAAGTATACGAAATTGTTTATAATTCTAACTTTTAGTGTTATGACATCTTTTAATAAGCTCTCTTTACAAAATTCCATCTCCCCTCACTTACTGAGAAGATCCATCTATATGTGCTATAACACAATATTATCTTCTTTTATATTTACTACCATAGCTTATTCATCTATAACTGTGCTTCTTATCAATATGTAAATGTCTTATGCCTACCTTGACCCTTTTATCAGTCATTACACCCTTAACCACCTTAATGTTAACTTCGTCAATTTTATATCCAAAATTGTTTACACATAAAGTTCCCAAAGATTAAATGTTAGACATCGTTTAACATCTTAACAACACCATCAAACATTTAGATCCTAATCTATCTTGTTTTGAGGATTTTGAAAGGTTTATTATCTCCTAACTAGACATTGTCAAATTTGCCTAATGTTTGTGACACATTTTATGAGTCATATAGTTAACTGGTTGAAATGTAACGCATGTCTTCCTTGTTACAATCTGAGTCCCTTCCATGTACTAAATTAGTACACCTTGACGAATCATCATTTTTTCTTTCAGCATACTGCTTCTTATTTCTAGTCTTCCTAATTTATTTTGTTTGCTGCAGTTGTATCAATGATTTTCATTTCATTCTTGAATTTAGATCTAAAACTCATTTTAGTTAAGGCATTTACCTATCCATAAGTTTTTGCAACTCCATTAGCTTTAAATAAATCATGTATTAACTCTCTTTCTCATTCACTATACTTCTTCCTATAATCTTAGCTTCCACTTACATACAACCTTTCATCATAAGAGCTTTCACTAATGATTAGTCTTTGTTGGTTGATAGTGTCGTTAGGTGTATAAAATTAAATCCTTATTTACTTTCAATTTATTAAAAAATGTAGTATATAATAAATAAGAATCTATCCTATGAGGAAAGTTATTTTACTAAACTAGTTTATTAATTACAATACTTTTAAAAGAAACAATTATATCCTAATAATTTCACTAATACGGAAGGAATTGATTAACAAAGTATAAACATCTTCACATAATGCCTCTTTTTATAAACCAAATTAATAACTTACAACATCAGAACTTAAGAAAATAAACTTATAACCCATTCTTAAAATCATACAATCAATATTCAAAAGCTGGAAATTATTTTCTTCATAAAAAAGTCATAATTGTTCAAAAATATATAATGCTGAAATTTTTAATAATGAAATCAAATTATACAAATCAACATTTTCGTATGAAATATCCGATACATAGTAATTTTGAGTATAATATATTAAGCTATATTCATACAACTAACTTTACCTAAAAATATAAAAGAAATCCAAAACTAAAATAGCTATAATTATGGAAACCTATAAATTACGCTATGTAAATAAAAAGAGGGGGCTTGCGGATTTTAAAATGAATTTATAAAATAGTTGTAATTACGAAAACCTATAAATTATGCTATAAATAAAAGGAAGGGTTTGCAGTTTTTAAAACAAATTGAATTAAATATAGAAATCAAAGTAATAAAATATAAATCTAACCTAATATTTGTAAGTGAACAAGGAAGTTTTAAATTTAAATTTAGTCATGTAATTTCAACATATTTGAGATAATCTAAGACATTTAACAAGTTAAATGTATAAAACCAACTAGGTAGTTTCTACTTGTTCCTTTTCACTCTTAAAAATTGAGCCAACTTAATTCTTAAACAAATTTTATATATATAGCAAAAAATATCAAATTAAACAACTTGAATAATTAATAAGAAAATGCAATAATTTAACCTAGAAATGCTATGTGAATAATTTAAAACAATGTAAAATATACTATAATTTCTTATCATTGGTTTTAAGTCAATAACACAACAGTGATGTCTTTCCTTATTTGCCATGGCTCCCTCGGTTTCTGCTGCAATGGGTATGATTTTGAAAGATCCCCCACTTCTTTATCTTGGGCTTTCGGTGTCTACTAAAAGGCTCTCCTATGCTGATTGTCGTCCACTCCTAGAGAAGATTCATCGGAGGATTAAATCTTGGGTTAACAACTCTCTGTCTTATGCGAGTAAACTCCAGCATATTAAATCCGTACTTAATTCCTTGCATGTCTACTGGAGCTCCCATATTTTCTTATCGCAAGGCATCATCAAAGAAATTGAAAGGCTTTTCAGGACTTTCTTATGGAGTCATTCTAATGGATCTCGCGAAGCCTCTAAAGTGAAACGGTTTGATCTTTGCTATCCTAAGGCAGAAGGCGGATTGAATATTCTTTCCATTAAAACTTCTAATCGCTTTTTGATTCTCAAACGCCTTTGGTGGATCCTTGAGGATAAGAAAACCTTGTGGATCCAATGGTTGCACACTTATTTTCTGAAAGGACATTCTATATGGGCGTTTCAGCCGAAATCCAGTTTCTCTTTTTTCCTCAACCAGCTCTTGAAGTTAAGAGACGAACTTCGCTTAGAGACTTCTTGTGTTATCAAAGATGGACGTCGAGTCTCTGTTTGATATGACAATTGGGATCGTCGAGGTCCCTTAATTTCTCAGGTAACTCCTTACAGAACTTCTCCATTGTTCCCTCTCAAAACACGTATGATTTCATTTATTGATGGGAACTCGTGGAAATTCCCAAGAATCCTGCATCACCTTCAACCCAGCTATTCTCCAACTCCTCAAGAATCTGACACTTTCTTTTGGAAGGGGAGTCCATTGCATAAACTAACTAATCGCTTCATTTGCAACAATTTACGTCATTGCCGACCCCCTGTTCCTTGGACAACCACAGTTTGGAGCAATCTTTTCCTGCCTCGAATCTCCTTCATTTTTTGGTTAGCTATTCATAATAAACTTTCGACTGCTGACCGTATTCCTTATGTGCACATGGATCCTTCTTGCCCAATGTGTTCCCTTCAAATGGAATCTTGTTCTCATCTTTTTTCGAATGCCCATTTAACTATTCTATTTGGAGAGCTACTTGTAACTTATGCTGCTGGACGGATCCTGGGTCCGAAATTATGGCTATCACTAGTTATATGTCTTCTCCTGTAGGTTCCAACAAATCTGTCCACCTTATTATTTTAGGGGTCTGTTTATATTCACTTTGGCAAGAACGCAACTCTCGACACTTCCAGAGTACTTCTTCTACGAAGGAGAGTTTGATTTGTTTAATTGTGTCTCACGTTCGAGCGATAGTTTTAACAAAGAAAGTTCCTTGTAGCTCTAGTATTTGTCATGCCTTACCACTATAGTTGATAGATATGGGCTCTGATTAAGCTCTTTTTGCTGTGATAGCTGATTTCTTTATTGCTGGCTCTCTTTTTGTGTTGTATATAATGGATTTTTCTGTTTGTTGACCTTGTAATTTTTTTCCTTATTTATACTAATTTCCTTTTTCAAAAACAAAATATTCATCTTGAGCCTAAGGATGACAATAGCTCAAAGCCCAATCAGGCTCAAGCTGTATAGCTTGAATCAGTCATTTTATTATTGAGTTTCTTAAAATTATAAACTAAAATGATGCCATCTTAGAAATTTAAACTAACACAATATCATTTTAGAGGGGAGGTCAGGTCGGCATTTTAGGCTCATGCTCACCTTGAATCTTAGTCAACATAAGCTTCACTCCTTGACATTGAAATGTGCTTAATTTTCTAAGACCATTTGAGCATTAGTTGGCCAATGACTATTTGATTGAATGCGTATTGTTCTAGATTTATTCCCTCCTTTATCTTTAGCCTGTATAATATCTATTTCAAATACAAAACGAGCGATTTTGACGTATATTGGCTATAGCTTCTTTCATATCTCCACAGGATTACAATATCCATGATGTAATACATGACATCATCTGCCAGACATAACGTATATTATTCCAGCTACTTGTGCCTATAATTATTTTCTAATAGAGCATATCCATATGTTCTAAATTATTTTCTAATAACTCCTTTAATATACCTTGCTTTGCCAATAAATCCTTCACTCTATGTATCACATCTTAAAATTCTTAATTCAATTGAACTTCTCCATTTTAAACCTTGCAACTGATTTTATGTGATAAGAATATAAATAGTATAAAGGAAATAAACGAGAACTCGAGAATATTTTAACATGCTTTACCCAATTTTGTGTGCCTATGTCCTCACAAGTCAAGAGCGAATGATTTATTATGTTGATCAATCTCTCAATGAAGATTACATATTTTTACAAATCTCTCAATGAAGATTACATGTTTTTACTCTTATATAGAACTATATAATAACTGTATTGATATTTAAACTATAGTTGGTACGATTCTATATAAATTGTCCCTTACTAAACTCAACCTAACTTAAACATAACTTTAATAAGTCCTAACATGCTTTCAAAGTTTGAAATTCATAAAAATTGCATTTGTAAATAAGGCTGAATGTGGTGTATCCTGTAACTCACTGATTCTTTTTAGAATGAAACATGGACATAAATATTCTCATGTTTTAAGTCGTGTAACTTATTGCTTCTTATTGCACAGGGATATGAGTATTGACACGTCCCTGTTCTATGTTGAATCTTTCGTTGAAAAATGTTGGACCCCGAACTTTTGATGATAATTAGAAATATTACAATGAATATTAATGAGAAAAGAATTGTTTAGTTTAGAGGACTTTGATATTTGAATGAATTTATATGGATTATGAGAGGAAAGAGAATG
>JANZLD010000006.1:8951922-8973289 GCA_026413575.1 Erythroxylum carthagenense | reverse complement strand
TTATGCTGCCGAATTTTCGTTAGATAAGTTGAAAAAGAAAAATAAATAAAAACGAGATGTTTTCGGATGAGATTTATGTTTTGTATGAAAGATGATTAAAGTGTATAAGAAATTTGGAAGAAAAGAAAAAAAATTTCATACCGGACTTTGGAGTCTAAGGAATTCCAATGCGACGTTTTTCTTTGGTTATGGTCTGCTTATCGATACTGCTTCCGCTTTCGTTTTATTCTGTTTCTGTATGATGCGATTCGGTTCCGCTTCGTTTTTCGTTTCACGTCATCTATTGCTTTATTTCCGATTCGAAATTTTGATGCGAAATTTCCGTTCCCATTCGCTTTCGTTTCCTTCGTTTTTCGTTTTTCGGTTGGGATCCGGTTTCCGGACCGGGTCCCAACAAAAAACCTCCAGCATAGTAACACGATCGTGTATAGCATGTCTTTACTTTTGCATTCTAAGTAAGTAGACATCCTATCACATGATTATTTAAAGGCTATATTCACTAAAAAGCGTTCAAGAAATAACTGTGATTTTTAATAATTACTTAATTTTGCATACCTATATACATATGAGTCACACCAAAAAAAATCTTACACAAAATGATAGCATATACACTAACCTAGTAAATGGGTAAAAGAAATATACCTTTAGTTTAGTTTAAGAAACTTTATTCTTTATAAATCTTGAAAAAAAGTCACAGTTTCCAAATTTTTTAGGAAAATTCATTCGCTCATATTTTGATTAAAAATAATAATAAAATATACATGATATAGATATTATATGTAGACTGATCAAATGTTACTGACATGATAATTTATCTTAACTCTTAAACTGAACCAAAACCAATTTAGCTTAGCTTAAGTTAATAATTTAAGATAATTATAATAAATTATTAATTTAAGTTAAATTTAATTAATCCAAATTAAATTGAGTTTAAGAAATGAGTTGGATTGTCACGTAAGTATTATTCAATTAGTTTATGTGTAAAATTTATATTATATTTATTTTGTTATTTTTAACAGAAATATAAGAGAAGTAAATTTTCTAAACAACAGAAATTTTTTAGCAATTTTAGAAATTAAAAAAATTTTCAAAATTGAGAACTTTGTGTTTTAACTACTAATAATTTGATATTAAAAAAAAAGTAAGTTAGGAGCAGCAAGGATGGGCATTATCAGCTATTGAATGCATATCTATAATTAGTGCACTCAACATGAAACAATCGAAAAAGGACGTACATACGAGGACTGCACCCACCACTGTCATTCCAATCCTTTCAACCAGTCAAAACACCGACAACTTCCCAAGAACGTGCCTACTTGTCGTCACAAAGTTAATTCGCCTCCGTATGTTAACTCAAAGTTTTATATTAATGATTTTGGTAGTAACTTTATAATATTTTAAATTTTAAATTTGGATTATTTTCATTTATTCAAATAGGTAACAATATAGTTTTGCAAAAGAATGTTTCCTTTCTTACTAGATCCTTATTAATAAACTTACCTTATTAGAAATGACTCCATAATATCCAAAAGAATCTTACCAACCACATAATTCGACAAGCAAATATGAGAAATTATCAAAATTCTTAATGTCTGGGTATTGAAAGATTCCAACAAAGATGATATTGAAGACCATTTAGACTTAAAAACTCGGAATATTTGGAGCAATGGTTAGTTGAAAAAATGTTTATTTAAGGAAGAGTCACTGCATTAGTGAATAAGTTAGATCTTTGGAATACTTTGGCAACATCAATATTATTAAAAGTCACATCTTTATCAAACTCCTTTTGCCTTAGAAAGTAAAAAACACTCTATTGAGATAAATTATTATTCCTTGAAGCTTACATAACAAATCATATATTTATTTTTTGTTGAGAGCTTGTACAGTCTTATTAAACACTATGAGTGTGGAAGGTTAAAGAATTTTTAAAAATATATACTTGTGAGCTTGGAGGGGCTCGTCAAAATTTACTACTTGGAGTTTTATAGTGAAATACTCAAGTTGGACATTTGAGGACTGGACGTAGACTTCATTATAAGTCGAACTAGTATAAGTAGAATGTGTCATTTTTCTCTCTTCTTAACTTTTAAAATTTCACATTACAGTGTTTATGTTCAATTTGAGGCTTCTTCACTTTAGAAAATGCTCCGTATGTTTTAATATTGTAGGAGGTTTCTTTTGTTTCAATCTTTTACAGGCTCCTTTCATTTTTAAACGTTAATAGGCTCCTTTCATTTTGAAAGTTAACAAGCTCCTTTCATTTTGAATGATAACAACTCCTTTCATTTTGAAAATTAACAAGCTCCTTTCGTTTTTAAACGTTAACAAGTTCCTTTCGTTTTAAACTTTAACAAGCTCCTTTTATTTACATAACTTTCTATTGAACTAGCAAGTTCTTATCTTTTACATTAATTGATAGTAACTTGAAAAAAAATTAAGTCATACACAATTCACCCCTTTTCGCATATGTTTGCTTTATCACGTTAATGTTAGATTTTTAGAAGTCCATAAAGGAAATCGTTGATAGTGTAGTTTTGGGCACACGTCATGGCCTGTGCATGTTTCATGCATACTAGACTTGTTCAATCATCTTCTACTAGAAGTTTTGTTTCATTTTCTACAAAGGATGGGCAATGCCCTTGAAGATACAGTCACAACTAATAATGAAGACTTCTAAAGAGCCTTTTTCCAACCATCCAAAATGTGGGATTTTTTTTTAGGATTTGAAAATTCATTAAGTAGTAAAGAATAGTTTACAACTGAGGAGAAGGAAAAGCTCTCCCTCTTTCATCAGACGACAATATTCAACATTACAATTACAATAAACAAAACGATAGCACAGGGATAAACGTATCA
Organism: Erythroxylum carthagenense; assembly: GCA_026413575.1. Classification (NCBI taxonomy): domain Eukaryota; kingdom Viridiplantae; phylum Streptophyta; class Magnoliopsida; order Malpighiales; family Erythroxylaceae; genus Erythroxylum; species Erythroxylum carthagenense. The sequence continues at coordinate 8,970,433 of JANZLD010000006.1, read as the reverse complement.
CTAATTAGGGTAAAAGACTATTACCCTTTCTTGACTCTTCTAAAGATTACTCAATTAAGGTTGGTTCTCTGGAATCTACGATGCAACGGTGGTGATGCTCTTCTTCTTCGATCCACCTCCAGCTCAAAGGGATTTACAACTCAGGTAGGTTATTTGAAGCTTTTTGGTTTGTTTCCTCATTCTTCATGCATAACAAACTTCATGTTGAAATAGGAGTCTTCATTCATTTACCCAAATGGTAAGCAATAGTTCCAGGAGAGGTGCTTTCAGGATTTTTCAAAGGTGAATCTTTCCTTCTATTCTTCTTTCCCTCCTTCTCTAGCTCGAAAGATTTACGTCTTTGATATATATTTTATACTATTTGTTTTGTTTCTTCATTTTTCAAACAAACAAGTCTTGTTAATGAGTCTTCTTTCATTGTCCAGTCTGGTAAGTCATGGATCTGGAGAGGCTTTTCCAGGAGCTTTTGAAGGTGAGTGATTCCTTCTAGTCTTCTTTCCCTTACTTTTATGATTTGGTTATTTAGAGAACTGCTTGAATGGATATGTCCTTCTTGAATTGCATGAGTTGCTTTATGAATATTTGTTCTTAGGAAGTTTTATTTACTATACTGATATCCAAATAGAGACACCACCTAAGGATTATATTCTCTAAGAGAGAGCCAGCTCTCTGCTACTATGTTGCCCTAACTAATTAATAATTATTTGTTGTGAACATATAATGCATGATCGATTAACACTCGACATACCTAAATCCATGATAGTGTTTATAAGGATTGATTCTCTCTCTACCTTATCTTCTTTGATTAGTTTCCTCAATTGTTCAGAAACCTCTTTGATAGTTTTCTAAAACTTATGAACAACCAACCATTATGTTGATTTTTAAAAGGGAAAGGGTCTTAAACCCATTTGAGATCAATTCTTTAATACCCAATAACTATTATCTTGAGTTTTTTTCATTGAACTCAAATATATAAGTGACATGGGCCTTTAAATAATCTAACAATCTCCCACTTGGCCCATGTTACGACTTGGTGATTCAAAAATAAAACTTTAAGTGCATACAATACATGGAATCGATGAAGTCATCCTTAATTGAATTAAGATGATGGGATCATAGCGGTCACAAGTTATACAACATGATTCATTCCATGTATAATATAATCAACTCAGCTCATAAAACTTTGATTGGGTAATTATGTAATTGTTATCTCATATAAATAATTATTGTATACAACATAATATGGATAACAAGTAAGTGAGCAAAAATATGACTGTAATTGAATTCACAAGTGTCATAATAATTTGAGCAAAACAATTATATGTATATATATATATGTTAGAATGCTATGCTAACAAGGACTTATCTATAATGCCCATTCATTCAATATGGCCAATAAATGTTTTGGATGGTAAGCCTTTAGTTAATGGATTCTTTATCATTAGATCAGTACCAATATGCTCAATTGATACTTTATATTTTTACACTTCTTCTTTCATACACAAATACTTTAAATCCATGTGTTTCGCACTCTTTGAATACTTGTCATTCTTAAAAAAGAAAACGGCTGCGGAATTATCACAATAAATTCTTAATGGTTTATTAATATTGTCGACAATGTCAAGATCTAAGATAAAGTTCCACAACCATAATCTATGAACCGTGGCTTCAAAGCATGCCATAAATTCAGCCTTCATAGTGGAAGTCGCAATAAAGGACTGCTTTTCACTTTTTCATGAAATTGCTCCTCTAGCTAATAGGAACATATAACCGAATGTAAATTTCCGTGAGTCTACACAATCGACATAGTCTGAATCCGACTAACCTATCACTTCGAGATAGGTTGATTTTCTATATGTGAGCATATAGTCCTCTATACATTGTAAATAACTAAGAACTTTCTTTACAGCTTTCCAATGGTCCATTTCAGGATTGCTGTAATATCGGCCTAGCATTCCAACAGCAAAACTGATATCTGGCCAAGTACATGTTTGAGCATATATTAAGCTCCCAACTACCGATGCATAAGGAATATATTCCATTTCCTTACGTTCTAAATCGCTTTGTGGACATTGCATTTGACTAAATTTGTCCCCTTTCTGAATTAGAACTATTCCTACGAAGCACTTTTTTATTTTAAATCTTTTTAGTACTTTCTAGATATAACCTTTCTGAGACATTTTTATTTTAAATCTGTTTAATACTTTCTAGATATAACCTTTCTGAGACAATCCTAATAATCTTTATGATCTATTACGCAATAATTTAATTCCTATCACATAGGATGCCTCACCCATATCTTTCATTTCAAAATTATTATAGAGAAAATTCTTTACATCATCTAACAAAACCATATTATTAGCAACAAGAAAGATATCATCAACATATATGACTAATTTAATGAACTTGCTCCGACTAACCTTCATATATATACACCGATCAATTATGTTTTCTGCAAAACCATAAGACATAATGATATCATTAAACTTAAGATATCATTGTCGGGAAGCTTGTTTTACTTTACATATTGATTTCTTTAATTTACACACTAATCGTTCCTTTCTTGTAATCATGACACCTTCTGGTTGATCCATATAAACTTCTTCTTTCAAATCACCATTTAGAGAAATGATCTTTACATCCATTTGGTGAAGCTCTAAATCGTAATGAGCCACTAGGGTCATAACAATTCTTAAAGAGTCTTTCTTTTAAACTGGGCAGAAGATCTTTTTATAGTCAATGCCATCCTTTTGAGTGTAACCTTTGACAATAAGTCTAGCTTTATACCTTTCAGTGTTGCCTTGTGAGTCACGTTTGGTCTTAAGGACCAATTTATAAGCCACTTACTTTGCACCTCTCGACAACTTACTACTTCCCATATATTGTTGTCATCCATTGATTTCAACTATTCTTTCATATCATTGAACCATTTTTTTAAATTGCTACATTCTATGGCTTGTTTGAACAAGATTGGATCCTAATCAATGGTCAAGTCACATTCATGTTCAAGTTAGTAAACTTCATAGTCACTCGAAATAGCTGATCTTGTCTGCGTTACATACCTTCATAATGCTACTTCTTGTGGCATCACTTGATCATTTGTGACTTGAACCTCATTAGCTGGTTCTTCAATAATATGTTCAATATGTGAAATTGGAACATTAATTTTTTGTTCCGATATATTGCATATCCGTGATGCAACAAGAGGAATAACAACCGATGGGATAACATTTGATGTAGTAGTTTCTATTTGATTCAAAGTAGTTTTTACTCGACTCTCATGAATATCCACTTTTTACGGTTCTCCACTCCTATTGATTGGACCATTCTCAATGAACCAAGCATTACCAGACTTAACTAATCTCATAGTAGGATTAGGATAATAAAATCTATACCCCTTTGACTTTTCAGGATAGCTGATGAAATAACTACTAACAGTTCTCACATCAAGCTTCTTTTTCATGTGGATTATACAGTCTTACTTTTGTCGGACAACCCCAAATGTGAAGGTGTCATAAACTAGGTTTCCTTCCTATCCACATTTTATAAGATGTCTTAGGAACTACCTTACTAGGAATCCTATTAAGTAGACACGCAGTGGTCTTTAATGCATGCATCCATAATAATAAAGGTACAGTATTATAACTTAACATACTCCTAACCATATCTATAAGAGTAAGATTATGTCTTTTAGCTACATCATTTTGTTGCTGTGTACCAGGCATTAGATATTCTGCACATATGCCTTGACTTGTAAGAAACTTTACAAATAGACCTGGACATTATCCACTTTCGTCAAATTTTTTATAATATTCACTACCTCTATTAGATCTCACTATCTTTAGTTTTCTATCAACTGCCCTTCTATCTCATTAACGAACACCTCTAGGATGTCCACAGACTGAGACTTCTCATGTAACATATAAATATAAACATATCGTAAGAAGTCAATAATAAAGGTAATGAAATATTTTTCACCACCCCGAAAAGGAACATCGAAAGGAACACAGATGTCAATGTGTATTAATTCAAGTGATTCGTTGCTTCTTATGTCTGGATTCCTTGATATATATTTGGTTTGCTTACCTTTAATACAAATAGCTCACATATTAATGCTTTAAGTAAACCTAAATGAATTTAAACTAACTAATACACTTTGATTATGCATTTAAATTCTCCTTTGACTGAAATTTAAATACTTAGTTGTAACCTATCATGAAGCGAATATAGTTCACTATAATGGAAAATCAATCATATTCTAGTCAACTTGCATATTATCTTTGGATATACAATCTTATTAATCAAATGTGTTGATAAAGTCCCTTTAATGTCATTAATTATAAGCAATGGTCCACCTTTGGGTGATCTCCTAGCGTTATAATTAATGATCTCAATTGTTCAGTTCAACCTTTATGTCATTTTAATAGCATCATATCAACATGAAAAATTGAAAAAATGCATAATTAAATGTCTAAATTTCTTTTCAAGCAAGGTTACTTTGATGACTAACAAGCTTTCTATACATTAAACATTTAATTAGTAAGTATACATGAATTTTCGAATTTAAGTGCAACGTTGAAAGATGATATCAGAAAGTTCACAAACCTTTTAGGGATAAAACTATAATTTTATTACTAGATTATACTAGTCCAAAAACTATAAGGACCAAACATAATTAACCATCTTCAACCTTTTATTTTCAAAAACTTTCTATTATGTCAATCCGAACAAAAAATGCCTAAAGACTTTTCATGACAGGAGTCACAGTTTTCATACATTTTTACCTCAAAAGATTTTTGTTAACAACATAAACCGAAGTCTTTCTGCAGTGAACCCAATGACACCTTCTCTTTTAACTCTTTTGATTATAAGAAACATAAAACATGTTTTCCATATCTTATTCCAACAATTAATGCAACACAAATCTAATGTCTTAATGGTGGGTCCTATAAAAACTTGATTTTCTTTTAACTTTTTCATAATTTGTTCTTGCAACAAACATAAATTCAAAGTCTTTAATGTGGGCCCCACGAAAACTTTTTTAATTAACCCAGGGTACAGGTGAGTTGATAAGGAGCTCTCCTGGCTTAAGTGAGGTTACGGGTTCGAACTGTCCTCATGTATGCAGTCGTTTAAAACTTGGAGCCAGAGCTTTGCCTCCCACAAGGGACCTACCCGGCTTGAGCGGGGATTAGTCTGGAAGTGGATGGCTTAAAGGTGTCTTCCTATAGTTGGGACCCTCCTAGGACACCTCGTGGGCAACCAAGAAAAGCATGTTGTTAACCTCTTGTTTTCTTCAAACAGAAAACACGTTAATCCTAACAAAAGATCCTTTACAACTACAGCTATAAAAAATTTTTGAAGATCGGCCTCATGCATACAGCATGCTTTTCTAGAAACTTGAAATCTAAACCATTTATTCTTTATAACTATAAACCTGATGCTATTCAATGATAGCCCCTCAACTATGACAATATGGTCCTATGAAAACTTTTTAGGAAACAAGTCTTTCGGCTTTCAGGTTATATTCGTTTGAAAATCCCATCTTGATCCAAAAGCTTAAGACTGTAACCTTGAAGCCGTCACGTAACAATAATTTTGAATTTATTAATGCAAACCCAATCGCTAGCCACAAAAGATGAGAATCACGAAGCAGAATCATAAATGTTAGTGTTAACTCTAATGCAAATTAAAGGGTCATAATACTAATTGTGAAAATATAATGCAGGATTGATTAACACTTGACATACCTGAATCCATGATAGTATTTGTAAGGATTGATTCCCTTTCTATCTTATCTTCTTTGATTAGTTTCCTCAATGGTTCAAAAACCTCTTTGATAGTTTTCTAAAACTTATGAACAACCAACCATCATGTTGATTTTTAAAAGAGAGAGAGAAAAGCTCTTGAACCCATTTGAAATCAACTCTTTAATATCTAATAACCATTATCTTGAGTTCTTTTTATTAGACTCAAATCTATAAATGACATGGGTCATTAAATAATCTAATAGTTGTTCCCTGATATTTCTCGTAGAGAGTTCTATAAGAATGCATAGACTGTTAGAGAACCCTTTAAATCTTCTATTATTTCTCTCTTTTCAAATAGTTTGGAAGCAAGTTGCAATTGTTACTATTAGTATTTCTTTATCGTATTTAGACATATGCAGTTGGGATATATCTAATAAGATATCTGTGATATTGCATTACCTAATTCTAAGGCCATAAAAATTAGAGATTCTATTCCACACTTCCTTAGCAAACTCACACTCAAAGAATATTTGATCTCTAGTCTCCTCTTTTAGATTGCACAAAATACATTGCTTAGGAGAGGATCATAGGAATTTCAGTTTATCGTACTTGGTCTATTTAACATAGTTAGCCAAGAAGAAAGCTGACATTTGGTTTGAGAGCCTTGCTTCAAGTTAGGGAACAATACCGTATTCCAGTTACTGCTCCTTCTATTATCCTTTTAGCTTGAGTGTTAGTGATTTCTCAAACAGGAACTCTATCTTATAAGAATATATCATCTTCCTTGTCATTTCTGTATTAAGGAATAGACAATAGTTTTAGTTCTTCTGAAAAAAGCAACGAGCTGTCATTTCTAATTATCTGCTAAAGATTAGCCTTTTTTTTTTTGGAAACCTTTCCAGTATTGATATAGCCAACTAATTATTAATTAAAGCCCTTTGATTAGTCCGGCTATCACAAGATATTCTTTTAGGTATGTATGTCGAGTCGTCACCATCTAACTACACTTATCATGCAACTCCTACAGCTTAATTTTCGTAGTGTTAGAATATATCGAATTTCAATAGTCCATTATTGACAATTAGTGAAGGTTGGATGATAATATTAAAGAAGATTAACGGCAATTCCTGTCAGAATACTTTTCCTCTCTTCTTTTTAAGTTCACGTGATTCTGAGCTTGCAGTTCCGACAAGCTGTTCCTGTGAGCTGCAAGCTTTGTCACGTACTGCTCCCATCACCTTTGGTAATACGCTCTTTCTCTATCCATTCCCGGCCATGTAGCTGGGGGATGTCATGGGCCAGTTGCACCTGTGGTCTTGTGCCAGCCAAATATAAACAGAGTCAACAACTAGATAGCTGGGTTTCAGTTTCGTTCAGCAGAGACAATGCTCCATTTTCTCTTGCCAAAAGCTTTTTTTGTGCTGTCTTTATGTTCCTTAGGCATTGTTGCCTCGTCGGTGAACTTATTACAACCGTCTGATGCAACTGCTCTTCTCGTCTTCAAATCCAAAGCTGATTTGAAATACAATCTCCCATACTCTCCCAACACAAGCTTCCACTTCTGTCAATGGCTAGGAGTAAAATGTTTCCAACGAAAGGTTGTTCGACTCGTCGTCCAAGGCCTAGATCTCGGCGGTGTCTTCGCTCCCGACACTTTGAGTCGCCTTGACCAGCTCCGAGTTCTCAGTCTGCAGAACAACTCCCTTAACGGACCAATTCCTGATTTGTCCAAACTCGTCAACCTCAAGACTCTCTTTTTAGCTCACAATTCATTTACTGGTTATTTCCCACCTTCAATCATTTCCCTTCACAGACTAGGCACTCTAGATTTGTCCTACAACAATCTAACTGGACCTATACCCTCCAAGTTAATATATCTAGAGCGCTTGTACTATCTGCGTCTTGAGTGGAACAGGTTCAATGGAAGTGTACCTCCATTAAACCAATCCTTTCTTCAAGCGTTCAATGTCTCGTGTAACAATCTCACTGGTGCAGTGCCAGTGACGCCAACATTAGCCCGTTTTGGACTGTCCTCTTTTTTATCAAACCCGAGTCTTTGTGGAGAGATTATACAGAGAGAATGTCGTCCCAGTTTACCATTCTTCCGTCCATCGTTGTCGGAAGCGGCGCCACCACCTCCGGTGATGGCCGTTGGTCAAAGTGAAAACTTAGACGGCGTTGGATTTGGGAAACAGAGTCCAAAAACGAAACACAAGAGAACAGCACTGATTGTTGGGTTTTCATCAGCAGTGTTCGTTCTCACTGGTTCACTCCTTTGTTTTGTGATAGCTGTGAGAAAGAAAAGAAACCAGAAAAAGTCGAAGAGCGTAAGTGAATCTGAAAATGTCATCAATCCTGAAATGGCGGCTGTGATGCAAATAGACCAGCAGGAGAACGAGTTGGAGGAGAAAGTGAAACGAGTGCAAGGAATGCAAGTGGGCAAAAGTGGGAGTCTTTTGTTCTGTGCTGGTGAGGCACAGCTTTACACGCTTGATCAGCTACTGAGAGCTTCAGCTGAGTTGCTAGGAAGAGGCACCACTGGAGCCACCTACAAGGCCGTCTTGGACAATCGTTTGATAGTTAGTGTTAAGAGGCTTGACGCTGGTAAGTTGGTGGGGACAACCAAAGCTATGTTAGATGGGTACATGGAATCAGTGGGTGGACTTAGACATCCCAATTTGGTTCCACTCAGAGCATATTTTCAAGCCGGAGAAGAGAGGCTTCTGATCTATGATTACCAACCCAATGGCAGTCTCTTCTCTTTGATTCACGGTAAGCTAATCAGCCTCATTCTGCACTATCGTCTCTTCAGGTTCATACTTTTTTAACTCAGTGAGCCAGTATAAGAAAACTGATGCTTACTTAATCGAGTTTTGTTTATGCTTGCAAGTTTATTTATTAACTTGTTTATGTTAATAAGAATTGTGCCTGACTCGACTCCACAAACAAAGTGAATCTTTGACGACATCGATGTTGTTTCTCAATTAAATGTTAACTTGTGTGTGTAATGGAATCTATGAAATGAAACGGAATATTTCGGTAGGAATTGGGTTGGACTCCACCATACATAGTATATGGCTTCTCTTATTCATGGGTCCCACTGGGTCATCATTGTCTGAAAGGTCAAAATATCAATCTGACGTCGGACGCCAACTCATAAGTCGTAACTCGTTTCGCACTGTTGCATATGCAGGCTCTAAATCGACGAGAGCAAAGCCACTTCACTGGACCTCATGTCTGAAAATAGGAGAGGACGTAGCGCAAGGTCTCTCATATATCCACCAAGCATGGAGGTTTGTCCATGGCAATCTCAAGTCATCAAACGTCCTTCTTGGCCCAGATTTTGCGGCCTGCGTTGCAGACTATTGCCTTACTGTTCTTTTCAATTCAACGATTGACGATGGCGCAGATAACAGAGCATACAAAGCTCCAGAAACTCGCAATTCAAATCACCAAACAACCTCTAAATCTGATGTTTACGCATATGGGATTCTGTTGTTAGAGCTCTTAACTGGCAAGCTTCCGTCTGAGTTCCCGGTTTTAGTGCCAAATGATATGATGAATTGGGTAAAGTCCTCGAGAGAAGATGATGGTGCAGAAGACAACAGATTGGAAATGCTAATTGAGGTAGCTATGGCTTGTAGCTTGACCTCGCCTGAGCAGAGGCCTACTATGTGGCAAGTACTAAAGATGTTACAAGAGATTAAAGAGACTGTATTAACGGAGGATGGTGAATTGGACCCTCATCGTGGCTTCTCATAGTCGTCACAACTTGACTAGTGCATATTAATTGCACAGGTTAAATTCAAACGATACTAAATCTTATGAAATGGGATGTCAATGCTTATCGTATTCTTTATCATTAATTTCAGCTTGTTCTTTTGCCCGATCTGTTTAGGAACTTATTCTTTCAGCAGACTTCCCTGTACTTAGTTTTTCCCTATAGAAGTTTCTTCAGCAGACTACCCTGTGCTTGGTTTTTCCCTATAGAAGTTTCTTAATCTCAGCAAACGTTTGAGGGTAAGAAAACCAGCACTAGACTCTAAGTAGAGGAAATAAAACTCGGACTCAATTTGGTGCCGCCTGTCTTGAAGTTTGAGTCTAGCCTGAAGCCTAAAAGTTACAGGAAAGCAATGTCATTTTAAGTTAAATGATGTTTTTTTAAAATAAAAAAATTGAGTCGAGATGTGTTTCAAACCGACTCAAGACCGATTGGGCTTGGGTTTGGTTTGAGTGTCTTGAGTTTGATCAAGCTTTGAGCAAGCTTATACTTGGTAAGAAATTTTCAGGTCAGGTTCGTGTTAGGCTCGACCCCATTGCTATCCTTACTCTCAGGAAGTTGGCCTGGGTTGAACAAACATATATATTTGGATACGGAGTAACGACAATCTCTCTATCTCTTAAAAAAAATAGTGGCAAGAGGTGAATTGCCTGCTCAACAAAGACAATTGACCTCTCTCTATCTCTTAAAAAAATAGTGACAAGAGGTGAATTGCCTGCTCAACAAAGACAATTGAACGTATCTTTAAAATCAAATAATTTAATGTGTATATATAGAAATTAATTAAATGATTAAAACACATATACAATACTAAAATGCTCAATGATTCTCAACCTATCCAAACATTTAACAACCATTTAAAATGTTATCATTATTAACGATTAATACTAATATTACTTTATTACTATCATTTATATTTTTTCTCATTATTAACTAAATTGTCTAGGCCCTCTTCATCTAGTAGGCTTATATTTAATGGTTTTGATAGAAGACCCAATGGATAGAAGACCTAATGACGCCTACTTTACTGGGCTAGCTACAACAACACCATCGAGCCCAACTTTGGTTCCATTTTATTTCCCTTGTACATAGTCGTTCCTCTTGACACAGCCTGTCACTGTACGTAGCTAAGGAATAAACCAGCTGTCTGATTCGGTAGTTAGTTTTTCCCTTGATTCTAGGGTTACCAACCAATAGAATAGCTTTGTCTCGTGTATAAATAATCCTTGGATGTTTCTATACAAATGATGAAAGAATACTCTTTCCTCACCTACTGCTATTCTCTACTTTATTTTATATGGTATCAGAGCCACTCTGATTCCTCTACTCTAATCTGCTCTAATATGCTATATCCAATACAATGGATACCAGTAGATCTAGCACTACAAACATACCTACAACAAATGAGCATGAACCCTACTCAATCACCAATACTGAAAACCCCGGAGCTGTACTTGTCACCACTCCCTTCAATGGCAATAACTATCTTACCTGGAGCAAATCTATGAACATAGCCCTATGTGCAAAGGAAAAGCTGTCCTTCATCGATGGATCCTGCACAATGCCCACAGAAGATGCAACATTACAAGCAAAATGGAGAAGAGCAGACAGTATGGTAAAATCATGGATCCTCAATGCTATGATAAAAGATCTAGCAGATGCCTTCTTATCCTTCCTAACTGCCAGAGAACTTTGGGTAGAGTTACAAGAAAGGTTTGGTGAAGCTAATGGACCCCTATTGTATCAAATAGAGAGGGAGATCAGTTCCCAGAAACAAGGTACATTAACAGTTTCTGCTTATTACACTAAATTAAAAAAATTATGGGATGATTTGTCCAGCTTAAGCCCTACACCTATGTGCGCTTGTGATGCTGCAAGAACTATCATTACAAAAGAAAATACTCACAGACTTGTGCAGTTTCTGATGGGACTCAATGATGAGTTTGAACATGTTGTTAATCAAATCATGCTAATGGAACCACTACCTCCAATAAACAAAGCCTTCTCTATGCTCCAAACTGTTGAAAGACAAAGGGTTGTTAATTCTAATATGGAGAGTACTCCAAACATGGCAATGCTGGCTAAACAGACAGGTGGATGGAAGAAAGGAGGGAGGAATGTCAACTCAAGCAAAGGACCATATCTTAAGAAGGAGGATAAATACTGTGAGAAATGCAAGAAGAATGGACACACCTTGGAAACTTGCTTCAAAATCCACGAGGTCCCTGAATGGTACAAGGAACTCACTGCACAGAAGGAGAAAGGGAAGGCAAACATGGCTCACACACCAGATAGCCCTGCAGACAACACACAATTGCAAAGTGAAGAACAAACATGGACTGGACAAATATCATCTGGTCTTGCTGATTTCATTCAACAGGAGATAAGCAAAGCCATTAAAGGAAAAACCACTAGGGAGGTAAACTATTCAGGATATCAACATTATGCAGGTAATGTCACACCTTCTGTAAGCACTGTTTTTAAACACACTGATTCTTGGCTCATTGATTCTGGAGCCTCAACACATATGACAGTAGACCTAAGTACATGCACTAAATATGTGGGAAATGATAACATATATGATCATGTAACTCTCCCTGATGGAAGCAAACAGGAAGTGGCCCACATTGGCCAGGCACAAATAGGGGATAAAATAGCACTCAAAGAAATCTTACATGTCCCTCAGTTTTTCAAGAACCTGCTATCAGTCAACAAATTAACCACACAGAATGAGATTGCTGCTGTTTTTCTATCTAACAAGCTGTTTTTGCAGGACCTTAGGACCAATAATATTGTGGCTGTTATCAAGGCAATGAATGGACTCTATGAGCTAACTCCAGAAAGTCTCCTACCCTCAAATAGCCTGAAAGGTCCCTCTTTAGAATTTTATAGAACTAAGAATGTTGCCCTCAATGTTTTGATTAGCTTTGATTTGTGGCACTCTAGATTAGGGCATGTTTCCAAAGGAAAACTACAACATATCAATGAAGTGAAGCTTTCTATACCTTGCAAACATGAATGTCAAGTGTGCCCCCTGGTCAAACAGCACAGAAAACCCTTCCAAAAGCATAACATACATACAAACAGACCCTTTGAAATTATGCACATGGATCTATGGGGGCCCTATATTGTTTCTACTATGGGTGGGTCACATTACTTTCTTACTATTGTGGATGATTTTACTAGGGCCACATGGACCTTTATACTAAGACATAAAACCAAACACAACAAACTATAAAGCACTTCCTTAAGAACATTGAGAGGCAATTTGATACCAAAGTTTTAAAAATTCAGACGGACAATGGAAGGGAATTTATAAATCAAGAGTGCATTACCACTTTTAAGGAGATGGGAATCCAATACCAAAAAAGCAGTCCCTACACACCACAGCAAAATGGTGTTGTAGAAATCAAACACAAACATTCGCTTCAAATTACTAGAGCCCTACTTTTCCAAGCTAGATTGCCTAAGGGGTATTGGGGGGAAGCTTTGTTAACAGTCACTTACCTTATAAACCGAATCCCATCCAAAGTCTTAGGGTGGAGGAGTCCTTTTGAGAAGCTGCAAAGAAAAAAACCCAGTTATGAACACATCAGAGTCTTTGGTTGCCTCTATTTTGCCCTAGACAAAACACCCAAAAGAACTAAACTAGATCCTAGATCTAAAAGATGTATTTTCCTTGGATACATGCCCGATTACAAGGCCTATAGGGTTATGGATTTAGACACTAAGTCAGTTTTTGTATCAAGAGATGTAATGTTCCATGAAAAAGTCTTTCCCTTTGCAGACAGTGCTACAAATGCCATAAGAGAGTCTAAACCCCTGTTTACTAACACCCTGACAAATGAAAATGTAGATTTTCCCACACAAATGCCTACCATGATTGACCACCTACCAACCGAACAAGACCCCTTACCACCTGATCATGAGCCACCCAACTACACACCACAGACTAATTTACCAACCCAAAATGCCCAACCTAATGATGTCCCACAAAGGAAAAGCAACAGACCACACACAACCCCAAAATACCTGCAAGATTATGTCCTCCAAACTACAGCACATCAGTCCATTCCTTCCCTTGATGATTGCAATGCAGTGTTACGGTTTTGTTGTCCTGCAAGAACAAAGGAAGAAGGAGTTAGCAAGCTAGACCTCAAACACAGCAAAAGTTACAGCAATTACATAAGTAATGTTTCTAGAATGTTTGAACCTCTATCTTATGAAACTGCTAGTAAGGACCAAAGGTGGGTGCAGTCTATGCATGAGCAATTGTTTGCCCTTGAGAAGAATGGAACTTGGGAGCTTACTGAACTACCTAAAGGGAAAAAGGCCATAGCCTCGAAATGGGTCTACAAAATAAAATATAACTCAGATGGAACCGTGGATAAGCTAAAATCCAGACTTGTAACAAAAGGGTTTAGTCAAAAAGAGGGAGCTGACTATTCGGAACCGTAGCAAAGGTTGTGACAATAAGGATGTTTCTGGCCATAGTTGCCTCTAAGCAATGGCCAATACACCAATGTGATATAAATGATGCTTTTCTCCATGGCTATCTAGAGGAAGAATTGTACATGCTACCACCTCAAGGCTATAGCAAAGCCAAGCCAGGACAGGTATGTAAACTAATCAGGTCAATTTACGGGTTAAAGCAAGCTGGGAGACAATAGAACAAAGAGCTATCCTCCACACTGTCCTTAATGGGTTTCACTAAATCTGAAGCAGATCACTGTTTGTTTACTAAGGGCACAAAGGATGACTTCATAGTAGTAATTATATACATGGATGACATCCTAATTACAGGTGCAGATGAAGAACAAATGGAAGTTATTAAGAAGGCTTTAAATACGAAATTCACTATCAAGGATCTGGGTTATGCAAAGTTTTTCTTAGGCATTGAAATAGCAAGAGGAGAAAGTGGAATGATGCTTACCCAGGGCAAGTATATTCGGGACATCCTGAAGGAACACAACTTACTGGACTGCTCCCCTTGTACAACACCCATAGTCCCTGGAACAAAATTGACAATTGACGAAGGTGAGTTACTTGAGAAACCCGAAGAATACCGTAGATTGGTGGGAAAATTACAGTATTTGGGGTTCACAAGACCTGACATTACGTATGTCACACAACAACTCAGCCAGTTTATGAGTAACCCTAGGATCCCCCACTGGGCAGCAACAAAGAGAGTGATGAAATACCTTAACGGAACCCAAAATTTGGGGATTTTTTACGCAACGGAAGAGAACCCTCACCTTAAAGCATATTCTGATGCGGATTGGGGAAGCTGTGCCTTCTCCAGGCGCTCCTTAACGGGCTTCTGTGTGTTCCTTGGCCGATCGTCGATCTCCTGGAAAACGAAGAAACAATCGACGGTGAGTCGCTCATTAGCTGAATCAGAATACAGAAGCTTGGCCTCGACGACCTGCGAGTTAAAATGGATGACACAATTGCTCGAAACTTTCCAGATCTAGGTCAAGAAACCCTTACCTTTGTATTGTGACAATCAAGCCGCCATCCATATCTCGAAAAATTCGGTCTTCCACGAAAGGACAAAACATCTGGAGATCGATCTTCATCTGGTTCGTGACTGCGTGAACTTAGGGTTCCTCGAATTGAAGCACGTGAAGACCAATCAGCAACTCGCTGATCTTTTTACAAAAGCCCTTCCCGCACGTGTATTTTGGAGTCTCGTTAGTCAAGTCGGGGTTGTTGGTTTTCAACCAAACCACCGACTTGAAGGGGGCGTGATAGAAGATCCAATGGATAGAAGACCCAATGACGCCTACTTTACTAGGCTAGCTACAATAACACCATCGGGCCCAACTTTGGTTCCATTTTATTTCCCTTGTACATAGTCGTTCCTCTTGACACAACCTGTCACTGTACGTAGCTAAGGAATAAACCATCTGTCTGATTCGATAGTTAGTTTTTCCCTTGATTCTAGGGTCACCAACTAATAGAATAGCTTTGTCTCGTGTATAAATAATCCTTGGATGTTTCTATACAAATGATGAAAGAATACTCTTTCCTCACCTACTGCTATTCTCTACTTTATTTTACAGGTTTGTCATCTCATTTCTACTGATTATAATACTCACTAAGTGGAAACATAAAAAGACATATAAATATTAGCACATGGTACTCTAATTCTTCAATCTAATTTAGTAATTAGGTACCACTATAATACCAAGCTATCCATAAATGATATTTCCTAAAACTCATAATATTCCAGTACTATTATAGTACCTAGTCATCAATATAGGACATTATCAAGACTCAAGAAGCTCGATATCTGCTCCATAGACAGTTACCTAGGCATTGCTAGCCCATATTTAAACGATTTATCAATTTATGACCATCTAATGTAGCTTATCCGAAGCAGGTCACAAATTCATGATTTCTACTATTTATTATCAATCTATTATAAGTTAGTTTCTATTTAATTTCATGAACGTGATTTATTTACTTTATTATTCTTAATTATACTAATGCGCAACTGAAAATTTTAATTAACAAAATTTTTGTTGAATTATCAAGCAATACACCTTATATTACGTAATAAAATATGGTTCATTATGAAATAATATATTAATAACAAATTTCAAAGTTTCAAGAAGATAAGAACCATATATTATTCTAGAAGTATAACTAAAGGTTGTTCTTACGTGAATTTTTGAATTAACTAATTGATAAGTCCACTTGATTCTTGACGTTCGAACCTATATATTACAAAATTATGTTAGAAGTATTATAAATTTTTTTCAACCCAATTACTAATAATCTAACATTATTCTTTTTTTTCCTTTTCCACTTCATTCTTAATTATTAAAAAAACCTTACTATATCTTACTACCATAATTTTTAAAATATCCTTAAATATTAGAAAACATATTTAACCCTAATTTATTTTATTATTAAAAAATACCCTTCTAAAAATTAAATTCCAAATTTATGCTTAAACTTTTAAATTTCCTATTTTGCCCTTTAATAAACTTTTCCTAAATTGTCTTTTTATTGACCCTCTCTTCTTCTCCTTCCTCATTTTTTCTCATTTTTTCAGCCATTATCACGACTTCAAATTATTGTTCCAAACAATCACATTATATAACACAAACCGAGGAGAGCTAAGTTGCCGCATTGATTACTGTTGGTGTAACAGATTACAGATGTGTACAAGACCTCATAAAGACTTAACTACAAACAGGAGTTAGTGTAAATTTACAATTTTCCTCACAACTGTGGTTTTCTAAGAAGCAATCCGTTTATTGTAATCAATCTGTTTTCACACAATATAAACATTTTATTACAAGTAGAGAATGGAGCAATACGAGAAAAATCAGACCAAGTCGTTTCTGGTAACTTTCTGTGAGAGGACTTGTTCCCCAGGCTGTGGTTATTGACAGAATATACAACAGACGTTGAGGGCATCTGAAGATACCCAGTAATTCCAGCATACGCCATTTAGCCCTCCAGATATTATCACGTGGCAGCAACACCCTGCCTTCGAAGATGCTCCCATTGTAACTATTAACTGTGGCCCAAAATTCGAAGATTAAGCTCCTAAATCTTTCAAAATCATCTCATCCAAGACGACTGTAAGCATAAATCCTCAGCAGCAACTTGCAGTACGCTGTACAAGGAGAAAGACAGTAACTTGGATCATTTATGTCAGGTGTGTTCATAAACAAACTTCTGTTCGCTTATAAATCTTTGGTGTTGGAACCTAATGCTACATAGTTCAAGTTTTTTCCTGGAAGCAAATTGTCTATGGTTATACACTTTCTTCAGTAAAATAACAGTCATTGGATGGGGCTCCTCATCAGATGCATTCTGTTATCTGGGAATGCAAAGGGGTTGAAAACATAGCTGCTGTCAAGTTTTAACAAACCTTAATATTACCTGTACAGATCTATCGCGGATCCATCTAGCAGGCTGGGATCATACTCATAGGTCAAAAATGAGTCCTGAGTATATATAATCTGGTGGTTGCCAAAGATCAGACCATTCGTCTCAGAGACTCTGGACGAGGCTTTGCTTTAATGATCGTCTCATCACTCTGCCTAATCATTTCTGATAGTCTCCACGGCTTCTGCCACTTCCATTTGAACTGTAAAAGCCACTGGTGATGACTTCTCTTCCATCTCCATAGCCTCCCTCCTTGACCTGAACCTGATAGTCTTCTACTTGGCATCTGGCCAAGGGGTACCATCTGCAGTAACAGTAAACCAAACTTATTGATGAAGGCATGATGCACGCCTAATACCATGGTAAAAAGAAAGGTAACTTTAACTAACCTTCCTTGTTTTATCAATAAAAGCTGCTGACTCTCTGACAGAACCACTAGCAATTCCAGGAGTATATTTTAACTGCTTCTGTGCTGGCACAGAAATTGGAGACACGGGACCATTCATATCATCAGCTACATGTTTCAGTGGATTAGGGGAGTTAGCATGCTCCTGGTCAGCCTGAGCAACATTTGGTATTCAGTTTCAGAAAGAATGGAAGTCATACGCATGTGCATATACAAATAAAAGCCAAGTGAAACCAAGATTCATGCTGACTTGATGAAACATGCAGAGTAATAAGAATTATTAAAGGAAGATAATTAAGCACCATCGCATGCTTGCTAATCTTCCAGATTTTTGTTTGCATCACCTCAAATTTACGACTTCTAAATGATGCATGAAAAGAAAAGTATGACAAAGTGAGATATTACTGTGGCTGATGTCGCCAAAGCAATTGCGACAGCTTGCTCTCTCAATTTTAGCTCCTTCTCTACTTCTTTTCTCTGTACTTCACTCTGTCGCAGTAAAGTTACAAGTTCCTTAAATTGTTCTTTCATTTCTTTGATCTCCATTTCCTTCTCCCACAATTGGCACCTTGCATCCCCAAGAGAATTAAACATATATTGGAGTAAGTTCTTTGCATCTCCCATTGAATGCAGTTGATTCCAACGTCCACGATTAGTGAATGGACG
>JANZLD010000006.1:8934778-8951866 GCA_026413575.1 Erythroxylum carthagenense | reverse complement strand
ATATGCCTAGCATATTCTCTAGTGAAGATATTCTGGCCATTCTGGCATTCGGTGACATCGAAGAAGCCCTGATGGCACAACAGGGGAGAGAAAAAAAAAAAAAAAGCAAATTGTGATATTAGAACTCTGATTTCAGGCATTTCTATACTACTTAATGATTCCATGGAATTGATATAAGAAGGATTGTTAAAAGTGAATTTTTTTGAAACTCGTACCTGGCAAATCCATTTTTCCCTCTTGGAGGACTTAGCCCCTTTGAAGCAAACTCATCAACCTGCTTCAGCACAGCCAGTTCTTCCGCCAGTGCAGCCCTCCTGTAAAACATTGCATCAACAAACACAAAACTAGACAGGCTACATGACTTTAAGAAATGATAGGTCTAAGAGTAAATTACATACACTTGGCTTTGCTTCTCATACTCGAAGCGAACTTCATGCACGTTCACCATGACTTCTAGCTCATGATCAAGCCACCGCTGGAAGGATTTCTCATTGGTCTGCATATGCAGAAAAGAGAATAAGTTGCTTCATAAGGATAACCAGAAGCATCCACTGAGAAGATTATCCAAGACAATTACCTGCCCGTTTGTTCCTCCATTGCTGATAGCTGGAAGATGGCACACATCAGCAATTTGATTTATTAAAGGAAAACAAATATGGGATCAACCCCATGTTTTCATAAAGTATAGAACCTCCTAATATGGCACTCCAGAATTTAACCGTCAATAGCATAGACTTAACTGTTCACTACATGTGCTTCCCGTAAAATGTACATCCAATTCTGAAACAGAGCATTTGCGTATAAAGCCCATTACGGGGGATATATATGCATGAAATCTACCTGAGTTATCACGCAGAGAAGATTTACGGGCTTCAAGGAGCTCTTTTAGCCTCTTGGTGGCCATTGCAGCCTCCTCTGTCTTCCTATGGAGAACCTGAAATAAGGTAGAATGGTATGATACACATTTTCATAACAGAACAGTGATGCTACAAGAATAAATCTGAAAGATCACAATTAATATCACAGTTCTACAGCTTCCAAAACAAGACTACATTTGGGAACTCTTGACTATGAGTGTATTTATATTATTTTCATATTTATCAACCGGAAGATTGGGTAGTCTGTGATCTGTATTCGGGATGGAAAATTCAGTAACTATTCACGCGAACTAAGCTCACCAATTTCTGGCGCTGGTTTAAAGCTTGCAATTTATGTCTTTCATATTCATTTCTTCTCCCTTCTTTTCGTAACTGCATAGCAATTGTATAAAGGCTGAGAAGAGTAGACGGAATCTAAATATAACAACTAGTGCAATTATTAGTGGCATGAGATGCAAAAACCCAATGCTTATAGATGCAAATGAAACCAAATAAGCTAGGAATGGAGAAGTACCTGGAGCAGTTCCTTTTCACGGGAAGCTTTCCATTGTCGAAATTGCTCTGCTTCTTGTTTCATCCTATGTTGCAGGTGAACCTACACGCTCATAAGGGGGAGGTAAATAAAAAAAGACCAAGAACTATACAGATGAAAGAACACAATGAAGGTGACAGGTAACAATAAAAGATGCGATATATCAAAATGCAACACAAACAAACTACCAGATGATTACCTTTTGGGCTTTTATAGACTGAATTTCCTCTTGTAACCGCTTTGCTGCTTCATCACTCCTTTGCTTTTGCTTTAACAGCTGGACCTGATTCTCTTGCTTCTTCTTAAGTTCCAGAATCTAGGAAACATATAAGAATCCTAACAATGAGAGTGCAATACCAACAACAAAGATGTAATATATAGGTGCTTATTTACCTGTGCCTCCAGTGATTTCAATTTCTGGGAATGAATATCTTGCAACTTTTGTGCCTGTCCATCAGAACCGGCTGAAAGATTCTCAATTTCAGCCAATAAATGATCCCTCTCTTGCTGCAACAACAGAACCAGTGAGTGAACAAAATTTCCTGTTTCCAGAGAAACTTGGATAAGTTTTTATGGCGTCATCTAACCTGCACAGCCTTTTTTTCATCCTCCAATTCCACGATTTTCTTGCCAAAATGTTGCTTGAGTGCTTCAGTGTCAATCCCTCCAAAAAGTTTCATTTCTGACTGCTCATACAAACATGAAAAACAGGGTCACATTGTGAATCACGAAAACCATTACCGCCAGATAATTCCTTATCACAATCTAAGCACATTGCTACTGCATACTCTCATGGATGATAATGATTACACTAACAAAATTCATGCAGATGCTCTAAGCTCCATAGCTTCTCACACTACTCCCTGTCTTCTTCTACTCTCCTATATTTTCCCATAATTATGGTTGTATAGTTAAAGATGGCAGCTGCGTGTAGCCACAAAACTCATGTAATCTTACTTTAGAAATTTCTAGTTCTCAGTTATACCCATTCATGAATTTGAAGCTCTTTTATTATATTTTGGACTTGGCCGGATAATAATTTAAGAAGTCTCAACTATAATTTAACAAATATATGCCTCTTTCATCACAAAAAAGTGAAAACTTCATTCTAACCTCTTTCTCCTCCAACCTTCTGTTTAACTCATGCAACTCTTTGTCCATTGTATTCTGCAGAAGCGTGTGCTCCCACTCCTTTGCTACTTCTTCATCAATTTCTCTCGAATCGTCTGTTAAGATAATGGATTTTAAACAGCCAGTGAAATCAAAGCAAGAACTAAAATTGAAAAAAAAAAACCATTTTAAATCTGAAGTTTACCTGCTATGGTTTCACCCATTTGATAATCTGGCGTCTCTATAGTTTGCAAGCTCCTTTTAAGCCCATCACTTTTCACAGAACAAGGACTACCTTCCTGAATAATGTAGCATAAGATTAACTAAACTTGCAATAATTCACATATACTATTACGACGGAATCACAGACATATTGGGCAAAGTGGAAAGGAATAATTGGTCTAAAAACATCTCTGGAGCGGTAGCTACATACTTGAACATCTGTTTCACAGTGCTCTACAGAATTGCATCTACTGCGGTATTCATGAAGTTCACGGCAGAGATCCTCATTATTAGCTTCAAGCCAAGCAATCCTTTCCTTGAGAACCTACAAGAATCGCTCATTACATGTACAATTCATCCACAAATTACCAACTTTGCAGAGGAGCTGTAAGAGGATAAATGGTTTCCTTGGTATTTTAAATAATATCTTGAGATTAGCCTATTGAGTAGAAGACAACTAGGCACGTTTGTACGTACCTGAACTTCGTCCGGTGAACATCCTCCTCCTCCTCGGGCACAAAGTTCTGCTTGCAAATACTCTAGCTGTTGTCGCATCTTTAGCATTTCACTGAACATCGGGTCCCTGTTGACCTGTCAAGGATATAAACAGAAACACGTTACACATAAATCCTTGATGAAAGCATTATGTCCTTGCAAGTATGTCAAAGCAAAATGGAGATTATCAAGAGAGCAATATCCTTAGAAAACTTACAACAGGCTTATTCTGGATATTTCGAGCTCGATTTGCATACTTTAGCGTGTTGAGCGTTTCCTCAGCGTTGATATCAGCAGGACTAATGCAGGCTAAGAGATGGAATTAGACAATCAAAAATCAAAAAATCAACCAAGTTAAACAAAGGACAGGGATCAAACGGAAACGGAATAAAGGAACAGGAGATATCAGCAAAAGGAATAAGGCAAAGATACCTATCATAACAGTTCTGCTATTTCCACCTAGTGAATCCTGCCAAATAAATGTACGTCGTTCAGGTGTAAGCCTAAAGACGTAATCAATAGAAAAGACATGAAACTGAAAGAGTGTGCATCGTGGGCATCTAGTGTTCGTTCGTCTGGATAGGTTGTATACGAGGCAACATGTTAATTTTGCTAGCCATGTTTCATTTTCATTAATGCAAGACGATGCTTAGACCAAAACCGGTCAATAGCTGTATAAAATATATGATTGAAGGAACATGATTATACAAACATCATTCATAATACATATGCAGGTTCAAAGTGGTTTTTAGGTCAATATTCAGCATCAATGTTGGCCCAATAGACGTGCAATTCTACATTTCTCAAGTTTGTCGAACATACCTGCAAAAGCCGAGTAAGTTTACTATCCCGATAAGGAACATGAACACCTTCTTTGCGCTTCTTTTCATCACCAAGTGCACTGATAACATTGCCAAGTGCAAGAAGGCCCTTGTTAATATGAACTCCTGTTAAAAACGTGAACTATTAATCAGCTATGATTTTAGAACTAAAATTCATTTGCAACAATTTGTGATCAACGCCACTAACCTTCTTTGAACCTCAAACCATCAGAACCTGTTCTTTTGGCTCGCTCTGATCCAGCAAGATCTACCAAATGCAATTTTGCACATAGATATTCTTCATTCATACTTCCATTAACACTGTTATCACCTGGGAGAACTGGGCTGAGTTTACGCATTTGCTCTAAAGTGATGGTAAATATCGCATGTGAACGACTACAAAGACAAATACATGAAAGTCATGAGTCATACTACATCTCTGATAGTAAGGGTATCTTTAGATGCAGTACATCTTCAATTTTATCTGTTTTTAAGTATCTATATGCACATATAAAAGTCCATGACCCACCTGGACTGATTGTTCATGTTTGTACTCCCTGTTGCCCTGCTCAAAGATCCTTGTTCCAGGCATGCGGCCATTTCCTTAAACGTGCTGACACTGACCTCAGTAGATCCTGCCAATGTTATCACGCCGTTTGATGATTCACGAATTTGTATTGGTGGTTTGCCTGGGATACTTGCTTTTCCTGTGTGGCCATTAGCAGCGTCTGATTTGTTCACAGAAGTTGAATCCAGCAAATCTTGAACTTCTTCTTTGTGAATCTTTCAAGTCAAAAATTTTAATTTAGAAGATCGTCTTACAAGCTCGAGATGCTTACATTTGACACAGATGAGTCACTAATAAAGCAATTCAAAGCTGTTTGCAACTGCAGGCTTATAACTTGCCAGGAAATACATTCGATTTTTCAAAGGTTTGAAGATATTACTCTAAGAGAAAGTAGCAATAATTGAGCAATCGTTCCAAAACTGGACTAGTTGCAGACAAATAAAAAAAATATGGCGTCTGATGGGTGACTCTGGGAGACTAGAAGAGTAAGATTATCATGGCAGCATCTACATCACTGCACGATCATTATTGGAAGGTCTATAGCTGTTGAATACCACTACTGTTAACCAATGATATGTTGAAGGAGACTGCTGAAAACTAGCTGTGTTGAATTCAGGTGACGAATGTTTGATTTTCGGGCATAAGGTCAGAGATTTCAAGTAATCTTTTTATTAAACTTAAATGGGTTCCTGAGGAAGTTTGATGTGTTTCTCATAGGATAGCTCTCTCTGTAGAACTGGTTTGTATGACAGTTAAATTTAAAGTCAGATATCCGATGTACTAAAGATATTTTCAACTGCTTCACAAGAAATGCCGATGTGTTATTATCTAACATATCCACAGACAGACGTACACACTCATAAACAGAATACGGTGCTCATGAAACAACTGCATTGGGGTTAAGGAAGGAAAAGATATGCTCTGACGAACCTCAATAAAAGAAACATGCAGTTGGAATTCTGTCTGATGCTTTAATTCTTCAATCTTGCTGAACAACACATTCATGACCAGGGGAATGATTCCCGTTTGATGACCATCTTTGAAACCAGTACCCATTGTATAAGTCTTGCCAGAACCCGTCTGAAACACATTGAAAAGAAAACAGAAGAAAAAGAAATTTCAGGGTATTTATATTCCACTTCGCTCCATTTTCAACGGAAAATAAATTCTCACCTGACCATAGGCAAGAACAGTAGCATTATATCCTTGGAAAAGGCCATCAACTAGGGGTGCAATACATTCTTCAAACATGGCAGACGACGGGGAACCAGTACTCCCATAGACATGATCAAAAGTAAATGAATGTATGCCTATCTGTACCTGCAGGATAACCAGAGCCGACAGATAAGCTCAGACATTCAACTTAAAAATCAGGGATAGAATATCCTTCCAGAAAAAGCGAGAGTGCCTTGAAGGGGACTGGAGATGGCAACTGATGGAGGGAACGAAAGAAAACGTTACAAATATTCTATGGTATTAAGAAATTAAAATGCCTTGATGTTAAATTATTGTTCACAAGAAAGTACAAAGCTAGTTTTTGGCATTCTTTGGTTAAAACTTCTCAAGGAAGGAGAAAATAATTGGAGACCACTTGACCGAAATAAACAATAGAAAAATGAAGAAGAGTACAGCACTGCACTTTACAATATGTTTTACTATTCCTTCTCAACAAAAGAAATTATTTTTCTTCACAGAATAATTCATCAATTCGTTTGCTTCGACTCTTCAACATTGGAATTTGCCGAGACAAACAAACAGGAGGTTTTTAAAGACAAATGCAGCAAATGAAGCAATTCATAAAACATGTTAGAATTTGATTGTAACATGAAAACTGGCCGACCGACCTCCATCACCGAACATTCTCAGAAGAAGAAGGGCAGAATACTAAGTTAATCAAAAACCCCATCTCAAAATTCAATTTGTTGAACTGATTAGTTAACTGATTCCCAGGAACTTTTTGCTGTATTTCGAAGAAAAAAAAATAGAAATTCGATGACAGAACAAATGGATATTCCAAGAAGTTTTCTCTACAGCAGACAATACCCAGGTTCCAAAATTCATGAACTATTCCTGGAGCTGCGGCTCATTACGATCCTATAATAACAAGTAGACACCCCAGTAAGCTAAGCTTGTCCTCTCAACAAAGACGAAATAAAATCTCACTTAAGCCAACGAAAGAGGCGTAGCATGAAACTGTCTAAATCGTCTCATAAATCATAATATCTTCAAAGTTTTTTTAAGTTAATCTAATATTCCAGTTTAAAAATTCAATTTCCAATGCTGACAATTAAGGAAATGTCAGGCGATGACTGACTTCTGATCTAAAAACAGGTATTAGTAAGCAACCTCTTCCAAGTCAAACATGCAAGCCTCTCAGATTTCCCATTTAGAGAAAGTAAACAGTAAATCTTTAGGCACTATTTCCAAAGATCTAGATCTCGAAAACGGACTAAAAATTCCATCTTGATGACGGGGAAAGTCAAAGGACCCTAACTTTGGACAACCATGAACCGACCAATGGAAAGCACCAGAGTGAAAAAACCAATTGCGTCAAGTGCACAGACACCGTAATCCTCACATTCTGGAGAAGAAGCGTACCTGAGGCTTCCCCGGAATAACAGTGACACAATCTTTACATCCCTGAGCACGCTCATCGGCGATGAGGGGTCTGACATGAACGGCAACTTTGACACAACAGTCTTCTGCCCCACCATTATTGCCGTTCGGAGAAAGTGGCACAGTAGTAGAAGCCGGCGAGAGAGGTGGTTCCATCGAGGAAGAGGGGAAAAAGCTAAGAAGCTTTGCCAAAGAAATTTACGAGATGAAGTGAAGAGAGTTATTAAAAAAAAAAAAAGGGATGGTGTAGAAAGATCAGTTTGGTTCTCTGGACCGTTCTCAATGTCTGAAATTCTGAAGAAGAATTTATGACAAGAAAGTGATGTTACAACAGCAATAATAACAATAACAACAGTAAGTTGTGACTTGGGTTTTTCTTTTCCTCAGACAGTATGGAATGCAGAGTGCGGGCGTGTGTATATGGTGTGTGGTTAGAGGAAGAGAAAGGGGTAGTTGGGGAATTATTAGAGGTGTATCAGTATTCAGTAGCAGTGGTAGAGGAGAATAAAGGAAAAAGAAAATTAACTACTGCAACAACATGAACAACGTAGTACTACACTATACATTCATTTTCCTTAGTCTTGACTTCTACTTTTTACATATACATTTAACACACACGCACCCATCTCAGGCTCCGCCATGACCGAGTTGCGTTTTGTTAAGAAACTTTCACGACACTCTTTCCCATTTTGCCCCTCTGGCCTTTTCCATTTCCCTTTATTTTACTTATAGTTACGGGAGGCAACTGGTAAAGAGTATGCATAATGATGTTTGTGGCTGATGATTGTACCCTCAAGAATGGGGTGGGAAAGAAGAACAAGCACGTGATATCCAGGCAATTCTACGATTCTGGCACGAGCAGTATATCTATTCCACATACCGTTCTTAACATCTACTCAAACCTTTTCAACCATTCATTTAATTTCCAATTTTATTACCATCTGGTATTGAGACTCTCACGGCGGAAAGGGGCTGAGACTGGGGAAGAAAAGAAATTAAAAAGAGAGACCCACAAGGTTGGACATAGCCAGCTGGTGGTCTCACAAGCTCACATGACAATCTTCCGGTGGACCCCCACTCTTCACTTGGTCAGAACTCGCAACTCTTTATGGTCTGGTCCCCATACTTACTCCGAGATTTTGTGGCGTTTAATTAATTAGGACTGCGCGTATATTACTGTATTAGTGTCACCCAGCACTTTCAGGATGCATACGCCAAAAATGAAATGACCCGTCTAGTCCACGCACACCCACTGTCTTCCAGTCATGAATGATGAAACAACTTTTCTTAATTATACTAGTAATTCCCATTTCTTTGTCTCAAAAGTCTGAATGTGATCCTCTGGCGGATGTGAGAGATCAATCTCATGTCAATGGAAATAAACAATCGGTGGTTGTATCGGCTGTTGGATCGTTAGGATGGTGTTAAAGGAAGCTGTGTTCAAATAATAAGATGAGCAGGCTCAATCAGTGATACCGAGAAATTGTCAGCTCAAAACGATTTCCTAATTTGGGTCTAAACTTCGATCTTACTTACATGCCTCTTCTGTTTTTAGTCGTAACAACATGGAATTAAGGTTCAAAAGTCCATATCATATGAGGCTGATGATAATAATCACAACGAGCTTTACAAGTATCATGAACTGATTAGAGATAATATGAGTTTATAGGAGTCTGATAGGCTCTTCTCACCATACCCTTTTCTGTGGGCCGTGTCTGGACCATCGTTTCACAATTTTCACATTTCCCTTTGCCCTAACAACCGAAAACTAACCATACCAAATTAGAAGCATCCAAATCTTACACCACAATTTAATAGCTAGAGGTATGAACATATTTATGTGGTAGACTGCAAGTTAAGCAAACTTTCAGTGCAGTGTAGGCATCAATTTCTGTCTGCAACTGTCTTAGCTGCTTTATTCACAAGAAAGAAGAAGGAAATGGAACAAGAAAAAAAAAAAAGAAAAGAAAGAAAGCTGACACGGAGGTCCAAAACCCAACTTTCCTTTTCACAACCTAACTCTTCACTCATTGGATTTTTCCCTATGCGACCGTTGCCTTAGAAGCAGACCATACAACAACCGCGTGGAGGCCCCTTCCTCCACTTATTATGTGGATCAGATTGTAGCAGTCGTGTAGTTTTTCTTAAGGCATACCAGTTTACTTTAAATCCCCATGCTTCGAATCCATCTTACCGAACTCCAATGAGTTTAAGACAAGTGATTCACGTAGCTTCGTGTAGCAGTCTTGTTTAGTGTCGGTATCGTGATCTTGCTTCTTAGATCCTTGGGTTTGACGATTCTATGTTTTGTTTGTCTACATGCATGGACCGAACAAGACAAAAGAAACTGTACGCGTTTGGAGCTATTCTAGAACATGAACCGTATAAGAAATAAAGCTCTTGTACTATGTGGTGATACAAATCATTTAGTCCACCAAACTTGTATACTCATATATGGTGTTATAAAAACAAGTTCTTTATAGGAACGTGTGATATCTTGTTCCCCAACCTTGGGGTAGGGGATGGAACTGTCATATCTTGCAGTCTACCCTGAGATAGGCCAAGGACAAGAATCTCATTTTTTGTATCACACTTTGTTGTATCTACCTGCCTAATTAGATGCTGAGAATGATGATATGTGTGAATCATTGCAAGTTTCTCTCCTACAAACAATTTATTGTAAGTTTATTGAACATCATGAATCATGAAACTAGCCCTTTCCTCAGGACCTACACCCATTCTGCCAAGCTTTTCCT
Organism: Erythroxylum carthagenense; assembly: GCA_026413575.1. NCBI lineage: Eukaryota > Viridiplantae > Streptophyta > Magnoliopsida > Malpighiales > Erythroxylaceae > Erythroxylum > Erythroxylum carthagenense. The sequence continues at coordinate 8,941,868 of JANZLD010000006.1, read as the reverse complement.
TTTCCTTGCCTGTGAATCTAAATTGAGGTGAAATCAGTTTTCGGACACACAAAATGCCTCCTTCAAGTTACAGGAACCCAATGTAGCTTTCTTGTTAGGCCATCAAGGATATCAGCACATGATTGGATGGAAGTGATTCCTATTTCAACCCAAAGCAGCAGCTTTTTTTATTGCTCGAGTTTCAGAGAGGAATAACAAACTACTTGGGTAGCTGTTGACATATTCTTTGTTCTAGCATTTGGAACACTTTTCTACTTCTTACTTTTTCTACACCATGTTCATTACACATGCTTCCACTGAACTTTACACCGGGACACATTTTCCTAATCCTTACTTTTTATCCAAACTATCCTACCCCTTTCTGTCCCCTCTCATTCTGTCACTAATCACTCTTTATTATCCAAATAATTATTAACACCATTATTAAAACTAACTTGGCCATATCTTATCATCCAATCAGCTCAGCTTCTGCTAATCAGTGCACTGATTGTTTTTACACTTATTGGCATAATCCCAAACGTTTTTTTTTTTTTTTAACTTCATGGAAAACATATGACTCCAATGGTATAATCATCACATGGACCGTTTTATTGACATCTCAATCCAAAAATGTGCATGTGATGCTTTCGTTTGTCTTCCATCATCAAATGTCTCTGATAAAAACCTGCTAAAAGCCACGTAAAGGTGTTTTTATCCGAAATTCCTAGACTGGTAGAGAGACACACAACATGATGGCATGGGGTAGGTGCCTCTTGATTTGGACTTGGCATAGGGTATGCTACTTAGCTGGCAATAGCCAGCGGGGTTGGCTCCTCTCTGCAGGCAAATTCAGTCCCCGTAAGTATACACTCACTAATAAAATGACAGGACAGTCCCACAACTGGAAAGTGCCACGCAACCCCTTGGGAATTATGACCCCTTTAAAACTTTACCTTTTTTTTTATTGTGCTTTTTCGTTCCTGTACAATCAATGCTGGGATTTATTGGTCCAACAAGCAAATAGAAGACCACATATGTATTGATACCACTTGAATGGTCTACTAATGTCTGAATCACCCGACCATGGACATGGAGCATCACGTAGCTTTTGAACCAGCTGCATGATACTGGGATTTGTAGACGAAACAATTGAGCCTGCTCTATGCATATGTTTCTTGGATTTTAGAACTCAAATCAGTTGTAAGTATGAAATTGATTAGGGACTGGTGTGGTTTCGTCGGGCCTGATCCACAATGCTCGGCCACGACATCATAGATTTTAGTTCTTGGGACCATGTCTATATTAACTTCAAACAGAACCGGGTTGGTACTTTAAATGTCACAAGGACACCATTGTAATTTCAAAGCAACTCTTTTGGTCACCATAACTCTTATCTTCATCTCCTTTCATTAGACTTGCATGTTCATTCGGATCCAAAGCGATTTTCATATATCACGTGCTTAAACACAAAACTCTCCTGACAACGTACCCAAAACGTTACTTTTCTCTCACTCCATGGCTCGTACTTTGCCTTTTCTCAATTACTTCCTTTGTTATATTGGGGGTAATGTTTGCTTTTGTTTTGTTATTGGGTTACTAAATGATAGAGAATTAATTGAGAACAGCTCTTCCAACTCTAGTAGTGTTAGTCCCATTAAGGGTCTGGAGCTACATAACCCTAAGTTATAAAATATCAAAGTTGAATGCAAAATTATGATAAAAATATAGGTTCATTCTTCATGGAGATTGTTCACAAATTGAATAATAAAGAACGAAACTATTAATTTTTTAAAATAGGTCATAAAATTGTTGAGGGATGCAATCTAAAAATACTTCGAAAATATTCTATAGTTCAACTTCGTAACCATAAGAAGGTGAGACAAAACTTAAAAGCTTAACCACTTCTCTAAGATAACTAGAAGGCATTAACTCTATTGTAAGGAAAAACTTATATATTGTAAAAAATACATTAAATCAATATTGTAAGTTCACTAATTTATATTGCAAATATTAGAAACCTATTCAAAAAATACTATAACCCTAGGATGATGATGTTATGAATTGAGTTGTTTTATCCACAAGTGCATAGTATAGTTGAAGTTAATACTAGTGAGTACGCGTCGATCTTATAAGGACTGTAAGTACTACTAATAAATTTTTTCTATCACGTAACTGACAATCAATGTGATTTTGATAAATCATGTTTTAAATAAAAGAAAATAAGTTAATGACAAGGTAACACAATCAAATAAACTCGAATAGCAAAAGAATAAAAAATCAACCAATAAAATGACGATACTTACAATTGGAATCCCTCTAAGACTTCTCATGCAAGCGTGATTTCATTAATCAATTTAGTCTAAAGTTTATTAGACTGCAAAAATTCTCAAGTATGATAATATCTTTCTTAAGACTATTAATGCTTAGTCCTAGGTTGATTAATTAAAATCTCTTTCTAATTAAAACTCCTAGGATTACATTATTCAATTTATGAATTTCACTATTAGGTTTGACTCTAATCTAGATGATTTATGTTAACCTATCTTTAGATTTACATGCAACTCTTTTCAATTATGTTAGATTTATTTATAGATTGGATTTATCATTCTTAATTGCATGAAATCATACATGAATCAATATGTCGATAATATTAATTCAAAAATAAAGAAAAAACAAATAATTGAATCTTAATATAACTAAATGATAAATTAAATTAAAATAAACTCACTACAAGATCCATCATGAGCTTCATATTATCTAAACTCCACAAGGAATTTAGCTCATAAACATAGAAAACAAAACACCAAACATAAAAGAAAAGCTAAAAACCAAGGATGACATAGTTGAAATCCTTAAAATCTCTAAAAACTTCAATCCAAATTACTGAAAATCTGCTCTAAAAAGGTTTTCTTAGTTGTTTCTCGTGCTTTTTGTCAGACTAGGATTTCCCCTTATGTTTCCATAACGTCTTCTCTCTTTTGTCACTCAGTCTTAGCTATTAAAATTAGAAATTCAAAATTTGGGAGATATATGAGCATCAACACAAGCTTATTGATGATTGTGTTCTTTAAATAGACAATGACACTATCTGAAGCTAGCATGTGCACAGACATTGGCATGTACCATTAATATGGCCTTTTCACTATTCAATGCAAGTGTGTTCCTAACTAACACAAAAAAATACTCAACATACCTCCAAACTCTCAAACACAACCATGTTGATGTCCTACGCTTCATAACTCAATTAAAACTGCTCCAAGCTTGTCCGAATTCATTTCTTTTTTCTCTAAGTGAGTGAATTAGATCTAGAAACAAAATATGAATATCTTAAGTGCTAAAATCAACAAAAGTACTAAAATAAACATGTAAAATGCATTAAATATGAGACTAAAAATAAGACTAAATTGCCACTTATGAATGTCCCCACACTAAAATGTCCTCAAGCGAATAATAATTCCAATTCATTAGCTCTTATTAATATCTCCATCTTCTTCAGCTCAAACTATCTATTCACATTTCAAATGTCATGTTTTAAAAATCAAATCAAAATACAATTAGACTCAAACAATCATATAATAAGTTTTCACAAACTAAAACCATAAATGATATTTTGATAACCCTTATAAAATCAAGTACCATATAATTCAACACCTTCACACCAACAATTCACTCAAAGTATTTAGGATGAACATTAACAAAACTTTCAAATTAATATATAGAAAGAATCTCAACCATAAGTTTGCTAACATATCACATTTCCACCGTTATAAAATAAAATAAAAGATAAATTTCAAAAGATCTTTCAATTAAGGTGCGATGAGGACTTAGTAAGGTATGGTGAAGAATAGATTTTGGGTTAATAAACATGAAGGCATTTGCATAAAAAAGATCATATAAAATTTTGAATCATCCACACTCAAATCTCCATATAAAGATTAAAAAATACTTAATTCACTATTAAATCCATGAACGAAATCACTATGCCCTTTTACCCATACTTAAAGAAATACATTGTCCACAATGTATACAATAAAGACTAGAAAAGAATAGAAAAACAATAAACATAAAGAAGAAGTAAAGAGAACTAGAACTTTCCTAATTTATTATCTAAAAGTTTGTATTTTTAGGGACATTTTTGTCCATTATCATCCTTAAAAAACAAAAAAATATTAAAAATAAAAGGAAAATAATTCAACTATTTATATAAAAATTGTGATTTAATATATTTATAATGAACAAAAAAAGAAATAAACAATATAATATTAGTTTTATCAGACAAAAAGTCTAATATATATATAGTCATCCATCTGTTTGTGATCTACCTTTATCTAGAGATATGTCTGTATAATAGGAGTGTATAGGTCTTAAATGTCTTATGGTGCTATCTTTATAGTCGTTAGAGGATCTGGATGTTAAGGAGTTAGAGACGATGTGGCGGCTCGCATCAGTGGATGTGGTAGCATAACTCCTAAATGTCCTAGGATCCATACTAGTACCTCTACCATCCATCGATCATGTGCCTCTAGATGTGCTACATGCTCCGCTAGATCCTACTGTCCCTCTCTGATTGTATATTGCACTCTTAGAATCTACCTTCTGCATCTCTCTAATTGGGTGATCTTTAGCTAGTCTTGATGTGGAGGTGGAAACTGTATGCTAGGGGTGCCCATGCTACCCTTATTATCCTAACATTCAAGTACTATCAAAGGTTACTATAAGGGATCCTATATGGGTTGCTGCTCTCTTATGTCGAGGCGATCTCCTTTTGCTCCATTTGCAACTGCAACCTCCTAAGTTGCCACTAGGATGTAAATTGATCCCTACTGACCTGACCTCCTTAGAACTATCCCCATTGCTCTTAATATCTTAAGGGTGATAGACACCATCTGGTGTGTTGGTATCGTCTTAAGTAACCGCTCCAATATTCCCATACCTTAAATCAACCTCGTCATGTATGGCCTCACATAATCCCAATCTAATGTCATACATATAATGTTTGAAGAATTAGGTAAAGGTGTATCTTAGGTGGACAGGGACTCTCTCTATCATGTTATAAAGGTAGAACGATTACCACTCCAATCTCCTCTTATGTTAATCGCGTGGCTAATCCATCCATCTATATATATATATATATATATATGCAAGAGATCTTAGCTACAACACCTTGAACCTCGTTGACTTATACGAATACTCTCGGTTAATGCTCATTTAAAATACATTCCTGTTAACCCTACTGAGAAAATAGAGCATATTCCTTAGTGGTGATATAATCCTATGAGTACAAACCTATGCAAGTGAAAACCTAGTGTTCATATTGTGCATTTTTTTAGCACTAGATGTATTTGATTTCATATAAGGTGGTGAGAAACTCCATAGTCAATTCTTTATAGGTGGGCTCCTTAATCACGAAGAAGCAATCACATCCACCAACACTAATCAACTCTCAAACATCTTAACTAAGTTCAATATGTTCTAGCACTACCTAGTCGATTCTTTAACTCTTAAAGTAAGAATTCGACCTCAGTCTCTCAAACTACTCAATGTAAGTTGATGATATGAATTAAGCATAGGATGTGTAACTCTAATTTGATGCTATAAATTGAGCATATGATGTGTAACTCTAATTTAATGTTATGAATTGAGCATAGGATGTGTGACTCTACTTATAATTATAATTAGAGTTAGGTTAGATTTTAATTATAGTTAAAAATGCTAATTTTAATTAGAAAGAAACTATAGTATCTTTTTTTACATAAATAGAAAAAGATATAAAGAACCTAATAGTTAACACTCCTATCTTTTCCTCTCAAAATATTTGAGTTCTTTTCTCTACTATGTAAATATTGTTAAACATTGGACACATGAATAACTTATAGTCAACAGTTTGAGAAGAAAATTTTATATAAAAATTTGAATCAAATACGTTTCAATCCTTTTATTTAGGATTTGTATTTTTTAGCTATTCAATTAAAGAGATTTGATCAAAAAAATTATAAAATTATTTTTTACTAAACTCGTAATTTAATCAACATTAATTTCTAACAATTTTTTCATCCTCAACGAGGATAATGTAAGTACCACCGATAGCTCTTTCATGTATTAGTTTGCTTTGTAGTTTTCTTTATGATATAATCCTCTATATGTTTTCTAAGGCTAGAAAACCTTTAGTTAGTATTTAGGATTTACTTAATGAGCCAACTGCTTCTGAGATTGCATAAAATGAGGCTCATCAACTATTTTTCTAGGTTCTATATATATATATATATATATCTAAAAATTATAAATTTCTCTAAACGACAGAATCTATGAATAAATACATAAGATTTTATTAGATAAAAAGAAAAAAGAATCTTAATGATTTATTGGGCAGGATGGCGAAACGAACCAGGAAACAATTCGTGAGTCAGGTATAGACTAACCTAGTGAATATAGGTTAAAAAATATTGGATTGGATAAATATTAATGCAATGAATTGTTTCAAGGTCGAATCGAATGGAATTGGTCGACCATAGCCCACTTAGTTGTATTTTTGCTTATTTCATGCATTTCATACAGTATTCTACTCTGTTTAATGACAACTACCAAATATTTGGGTAATCCTTTTACTGAGCCCATACGAGTTTCTATAGATCTTGTGGTAACTGGTTTGTCAGGAACATCTATTTTTTTCTTTTGACATCATTATGGGTAAAATTTGAGCTTTTAAGTGTAAAGAGTATAAGATTAAAGAAGTAATAATAATTTTTATTGAATTGATAATTGATTTACAAAATGAGCAAGAAATATATAGAAGTTTACAAACTGAAATAAGTTGAGATATTCCTGGATTATGGCTAACAAAATAGATAGTGGTGATGGCTGAGTAAAGGAAGACTTGTTCTAAGTTTACAAATTGAAATAAGTTGAGATATTCCTGGATTATAGCTAACAAAATATATAATGGTCATGCTGAAGAAATGATTCATGCCTAAAGAATCATTTTAACATGCCCCCTGGCAAGATTGTGTTGGATCGGAAAAAGAAAGCATGCTTAATTTGGAGAAACGATAGATTTCAAAACTTTTAAAGAAATCATCTTGCAGCGGAAGCAATATATCCAAATCAACATGCT
>JANZLD010000006.1:8918872-8934337 GCA_026413575.1 Erythroxylum carthagenense | reverse complement strand
AAGAAGTGAGACCACAAAGATCATCTGGTGCATCAGGGCTAGCTTCATAAGCCACTAAATTTAAAAGCATGGACTTGCTTGTGTCATCTATCATGATTTGGGGAAGGAAGAGCCATCCAACAACAAGTGTTGATCTGAACTCGATGTCTGTGAAATGTTCACCTGCGCTTGGCCTGAAGTGAATCCCCAATGTCCTAAGCTCCTTGGCTGCTGGATAGGAATACCAATCACGGCCTTGTATTCCTTGGAAATAATTTCTCATCAGATCTCTTCTGTTGATGTATGTTCTCAGGAAAATATCAAGAAGATGAAGTCGTATATTGTTATTATTGGGTTCTTCAGCTGGGTTTTGATTCACTGCTCCGCTGTTGCATAAACTGCATGGGTCTTTGACTATTGAACAACATTTATCGAAAAACTTCAAAGTAGTTTGTATGCATGTAGTTTGTGGAAACAAATCACCACGAAAGCTGCTGATGAATTTATCAATTAAGTCATCTCCAACATTTCCCCGGAGCCCTATTAGCCTCTCTAGCACTATATAAGGAAGCTGGTTCTCTAGCAACATCAAGTCCCTTCTAACAAAAGCTGCAACGTTGCTTCTCATGTGCTCTTCATTAGAATTGTTCAGGAAGTTGTGGATGAACTGGAGAACGAAACATCCGTCGACAAGCATCAGTGTGGTGAATGCATTCGCGTCGAACCTCGACACTGTCTCCTCGGGATAGTATCCTCTTGCATCGGCATAGATTTGATGCACCCCATCGTAAAGGGCACGTAACAGCTCTTCACGATTTCCGACGAAATTACGTGTCAGAGTATACTTGAGCCTCTCCATATCCTGAAGACCGCACTTTCCATGATGATAGGGACCTATAGAAACAACAATAGGATCAAAACAGCCCTTGCATGATTCTTTCCGCCGAAATAGTTCTGGGACCTTGTGGATCATGGGCCGTCTTATGTTATTCCCATCTACGGTCCCAGCATTCATGCGAATCCACCATTCGTCCCTGGAGGACGTCCAATTTTCTCCGGCTAACATGAGTGTTTAGACTCAACTCGTCAATTTTCTCCGGCTGCAGGTAAAAACATCAGAATTTATGGATGTCTTTAAAAAGTTGGCCGGTTGAAGTGGTCACAGAAAATATTTAATATTTAAAGGTTGATAGCTGTTGTGAAATCGATATATAATAAATAAATAATAAGAAAAAGAAAAATAAAAAGAATACAGTAATATTTATTATAATAAAATAAATAAATAATAAATTAAATCTAATAATTGAGCATAGATTCTCGGATGATCCAAATTTTTTTGTCTTGCTTCTAATTAAATTAATAGATAAGATTATTTGTCTTTTTACAATGAATACGAGGACTCTTTTCCAATGAATAAGATTAACGTTTAGTAGGCCTCGGGTCATGCTCTTCTGGAGAAGGGGGTATTGGCTATTACTCATTGCCAAATTCTAGAAACCCACACTTCTAAATCCACACTTGATTCTGAATCTTTATTAATAACTAATAAGTAATATTTAATGACCATTCACCTATTTAAAATTTAAACAAATCGTGCTGAAAAATATTGGAAAATATTGCGAACAGCTCAGCAAGCATTAGACAATTCAGATTAGATTTATTGATTTTAAACTTGATGGATTGAATTGAGTTAGGTTTTATATAAGTCTTGTTTGACAATTAGCGAATTATATTAGCTATTAGCTGATTTTATCAGCGATTAGTTAACAACAGATTAATATAATTGATTTGACTAGCAGATAAAATCAACTATTTATTTAAACATATTTGATAAAATTAGATATTTATCTGTAAAATGATTTATGAAAATATAACTTTAAAAAAAACTTATAAAGAAGTAGGTATTAGGTGTTTACATCTTTAGTTTTTCTTTGAATATTCTCATAAAGATTTAGATAGAGTAAAAGATCTCAATATCATCATTTTCTCATATGTCTTTCATCGAGCCTTAAGAACAACGAAAATTTTCTCAATATAACTTCTCAATGAAACGATTAAATGCATCTCGAAATTCTCTTCAATTTGCAAGGATCAATTAAAGAACTTGAGAGATCATTAAAATGCCACTAAAAAAAAGCTTGAGAATGGGTTCCTTCGGATCATATCAGGAGTTTTTCTCAAATGCAGCATTAATAAGCTTAATATAAAATTGGGTATGTAAAAATGATACTCATTTAGTTTCTAATTTAAAGAAATATAAATTTTTTGTTATTTTAATTTTATTTTTAAAAATTGAACTATATTTTTTAATATTTAAATTAAAATAAAATTATTTTTAAAAAATGTTTATATTAATCTCTTAAAATTTAAACTTAGATAAAAATAATTAATTTAAATTTGACTTACTAATTTTAGATTAAATTGAATTGAATTAAACACAATATACAAGTGATAATAATATTATATACTAAATATTGATATAAAAGGAACCTTAATATTGGATCTATACAAAAGTAATTAATGTACTATACTAGAGATAAAATTTTAAAGTTTTTAATTTTTGAAAATTTTAATTTAATATTAAATATTTTAAAATTTTAATTTAATGACTAAATTTTAAAAATTTATATAAATTAAGTCAAATTTATATCTATATCTCTATCTCTAATTTGTTATAACTTTTTGGATATAATAGTCTTTTAGTTCCTTTATTTCTCAGTCGTTAGAAGAAAACATTCCTCTTAGTAGCGTTTTCAACATCAACAGATTGGGTTGAATCCGCCAACTTTAATTAATTGATTACCAAATATAATTATCAGCGATTTGAAATAGTCAAACAGTTAAAACCTTTCAATCCATCAAAAAATAGCTTATAAGTCATTTACCAAACTTGGTCATGGTAATTTTGTTACAAATAAATCCTATCTTCTCTAGAATTTTATCCTTTATGCTATCTTCTCTTCAAGAATCTCACACAAAGTAAATTTTTTATCATAATGAAATTTCAAATATATCTAACCATGTTCAATTACAGATAATGCCCGAAATTAATTAATAAGATATCTCTCAAATATCTTAATAGTTGTCATTCAGAACATTGATTTCACCTCACAGAATAGATACGGAATGCTAACATTATTGACGTGACGAGGATGGTGTTAGTTATTAAGTCATCGCTGGTGGAAGCATTGCTCTGCTTGTTCGTCCCCACAGGCATTTGAAGGTCTCTTTTCACACTTAAATCAGGCCCAAGTTTGTTAAATGATGACAAGAACATAACCTCCTAAAGAGTTGGTAAGACAAAATATTATCTAATATGCCTGAGAGATTTAGTAATTTAATCTGATAAGGATTGGAACTGTTTCAACTATAGATGGAAGGCAACTGATACCCTCCGGAGTTGTAATTAAACACATCAGTCGTTATACATGTGCTTGCAATTCTTCCTCTCTTTCATCAGTAAAATGTGATTTCCTTCAAATAAACTTCTTTTCAGAAAAGAGGAAGAACATAAAACAATTAAAAACATGAAGACCGTAAATATTGACAATCATGTTTTGGTGTTCAAAGAAACATAAAATAAAATACTTCTTCTGTGATTAGATGCCTATCGCCCTTGTTGAGCCGGAACCCATCTGGCTTACAGTGACGAGACTGTTTTCTTCGGGCTCGGGATGTCGATGATGATTCAGATGGCACAGGCTAATATCTTCAAACGAAAAGGATTTGAAGTTGCTCTGTTCCTCTCCACTGAATTGACTAGTCTGTTATATTTTATTCTTAAAATATTATACAAACTTTATTATATGCCTAATTTATCAGTTTTATAAATAGTTCACAAAATATATATTTTTTAAAATTAATAATAAAAATTATTAAATAATAAAAATATGTGAAATTATAGGAGCTATTTCTGATCCTACCGATTTCCTCAAAACAATATTCCAACAAATTGTTCTCGGACCAAAGGCCACGCCTTTTGAATGAGTATAAACTTCAGCTGTACAAGTAACCATGTCATATGATTAAAACTCAGAAGGACCCGCACCCGATAAATGTATAGATCCCCGTTTCTGTCTGTACATCCCAAAAACCTGCTTTCCTTGGACGTTGTTTAACTTAGAATGATAAAGGCACTTTGAAAATCTTGAAAAACCCATTTACACCGAATCCATGCCACTGCCAAAAATTTGTTAATGGTTATTGACGCAAAGTGGTGCTGGGAGATCTTCCAGCATTACCCTCCAACACAATCTCGAACAGATCAGCTTCCGACTCCTCATCAAAGTCAACCCCTTTGTTGCTAGTACCATTACTAAAGTGGCTACCTTTTGTTGCACTCCTGTTCATCCATTGCGAGTCAATCCTTCCCATTGAAAACAACTCTTTGCTGTCGTCGTACCCCAAGGCAGGTGAGTTCGCAAGAGGACCGATAAAGCAAGGATTTGGCGTCCGTTGAGTATTTGCCGGGGCATAGCTGAAGAAACTTTGGCCAAAATTTACAAGAACCGTTATGTCACTGTTGGCTGCAATTGTTGGGTAAAGAGGAGACCCGAATTCCTCTGTTTTGCAATGAATTACATGCACAAGCTCCGAATCCACTGTGAAAAAGACTCTCTTTAGCCTGGGATCATATCCACAACCAATCACCTTTTCGGCCTTTGCCCATTCTGCCTTCTCAGTTTCAACTGCGAGTTTTGTGCCTGAAAGAAAATTAATCAGTTGGAGATAACTCTTTGTGTGTACTTAACAATTGCATCAAACCATGCACCATATCTTAGTGCTATAAACAAGGTGCCACTAAGTTAATGAAAACCATGTCATAAATTATGTCGACAGCTCCTGAACTTAAAGACCAATGAAAAATCTTGGTCATGGACCTCTTTCGTTAAACTTTCACTAGTAATCTTATGCGAGAGTCCATTACTTAGTGGGTTGCCATCAACTTCAGTGCAGAGATGCAAATATGAAACTAGTGGTTAGAATTTGCCTCTAAAGTTGCCAAACCAGTAACTGGTTTGTAAGTTCAAAAGGTTACACACTTACGCTACCTACAAGCGCATACAGGAAAGTTACTAAACGGTAATTCTTTGAATAAAAAAGATGATCTTGCCGGTTCTGATAACAGATAAGCGATGACGGATAAAACAGAGTGATACAGAATACGTTACCATCAAGAAACACAGAACCGTTTGAATTGAATCCGATTGATCCCAAATAGCTTCCCGGAAGTTTGAAAGGGAGAGAGCCTCCAGTGGTGAGCCCCAAAGACATCACAACTATTTTTTCTTTGGTGTCATCAGGATAACCTATCTTGGTTTCCTCAATCTTGCTAATTTTATGACTCTTATTGGCGTGCAGTAGAGAGTCAGAAGAATTCCCTTTCGCATTAGAATTTTCTTGAATAAGCTTAGTCTTTTCACCTTCCTTAGCCTTGGCAACAGACTCCTGAGCATCTCCATGAAAGTACGCAATTGTTATCTCAAAATATGCCTCCTGTGGAAAAGCTGAATTGCCCAACGAAGGACCTGGTAAAGGCAAAGCAGTTCTAATCACAGAAGTTGCAGAGATGAAAGGACTGTTTATATTGACCTTTCTTATCCCAGAATTTAGCCTGATCTTTTGCAGGAAATCAGCTGACCCTTGAGACACTTCCCAAGAAATTTCTGGTTCCGCTTCTCTAACATAATCACCAACCGCACATAAGCCTAAAAGCGTTGACCTTGACGACGGAGACGACATGAAAGCAGTGAAAGCAAACCGAGACCATCCATTCTCAACCGCGTCGGCAATAAGCGTAGGATGATCAGCCCAACTAAAAAAAGGCCTGGTTGACACTGCTCGTCTAAATGCATAATAATTCCCTCTTCTTTTGCTGTCAAATTCAACAACTTGATGATGATACGGACTACTTCCTCGTTGAAGCTTTCCAATCCCATCTCGCAAGGTTTCAGCTCTAGTTCTTGTCTTATCAGAAACGTCTTTACGTTGTTTAAGCCAATAAAATCGCCAGGCTACCATGATAAGCAAGATTGCAACAAATACAACCGACCCTGCCACCACCCAAATTAGAAGCATGTCTTCTGTTTCCTGCAATAAATTTCAAATCTTTTCTGCAATTCTCTCGACAAATTTGTTGGGATCAAGCAGGAACGTTTTTAGCAGAACCTTTCTTACAGAAAACGAAAATCAAAGTTGGAGAAATAGAAGGGCAGAACGAGGCATGAAGAAGGCGAAGACTAGACTGGTTCAAGAAAGGCAGGAGGGTGGCGTAGGCAAAGAGTGAAAGACAAGAGAGAAGGTGCGGAAATTAAAAGTTCATTAATAACGTTTTACTTTTCTTTTCCTCTTTTTTTTTTTTCTTTTAGTCAATTACGTATTTTATTAAATTAACCGACATATTCTCCTACATTAACAAACGCCTTGGTTATTTAATTTTGAAGAAGAAGAATCAGAGACAAGATAAGGTGAATCAAAAATAAGGTCATGCTTTTGGTGTTTGACGTAAGCACTTCTAGAAAGGCACAGGTCCCCATTACCAAATCTTAAATTCTGCTTTCATGTCTCAACATTTACGGGACTGAAAGAGTCAACAACGGGATGATGAATCATTTGGAAGCAGCTGCAAGACCAAAAAAATAGAACACCGGAACATTGGTTTGGTTTTCTTAACGTCGTTTTGGGTAGTTAGTTGTCTAAATGGCAGTTAATCTTATGTTGTTAACTCTGTCTTGCTTTTGGTGAAAGCCAACTCGGTAGTAATGATGCTATCAAGTGGACGTGTCACCCCCAGGGTGAGGAAACTGTTACAAAAGGTATAGTTACGGTATTTAAAGTTTATTTGTCTTATCGAGGATGATAAGGCATATAAAAACTTTGTCTTGTTCTCCATTCTCGGCGTTTACCAACCTCAGGATCCACCTGGCCGGCGAGTGAAAAGGACAAGGAAGTGTGACACGCTAATACGCTATGCTACACGAAAGGATATGTATTGTCGTAATACAGCGTCGTGTTAGTCCCAAGTATCGGTGTCAATAAAGCTAAACATTAGAAGCGTGACTGACCCCGGACCCGGAGAGCCAACCAAGGTTGAACAGTTGAACGGATGTCAACGCCATTCATCATTAATATAAAAATAAAACAACATTAATAATGATTTCTGTTTGGCGTTAGCTGATATATCATAATTCGGTAATTTGAGGTGGGAATGCATGCATTACAGCGAAAAGACAAGTTAAGGAAAGAACAGAGACAAAATTTGGTAGCAATGTAAGCGAATAGAACAAGATTATGCTCTTTCTATGTTTTCGGCTGGATCGAACGCAAACTTTTTCCATTGTCCATCAAAATATTATCTGACCCGACTTAAAAGCTCATTAGGACCCCCATCCCACCACTAGGCCCTTGAACACGTTATGGATTGCTAATTGGATGGGCTTCTAAAAAAAGGGGTGACACCAACTTAACTACAAATAGGCCCATTGCTTCATCCTCGTCAGTTTTCAGTTTTTTCACAGAGAGGAGTGGGCGGAAAGAAATGATTGGTTGATGGAGTTTGCTTGAGGGGACGAGTCGGGGCTAAGCGAAGAACGTTGGAATTGCGTCAGAAAATTAGTAATAGTTCGTGTTTTGGAGCAATAAGTTAGTTTTGCTAAAATTAAAGTTAAAATAAGAGTTATGAAACATGACATGATGATATAGTTAGAATAGATAACGTCCTTATCCAAATTCAATTTTGAAATAAATGATTTTAATTTCATTGTCTAAATCTGTTATTTTGAGAAGTAGAATTTAATCAATTGATTAAATATCCTTATTTTAAATAATAAATAATAAAGACGAGCTGGAGCTTAGTTACAGTCGTTGCAGCCCAAACCCATTCGTGTGATTATCAGCAAATCCAAGCATAGGGCATGGTGGTGTTTAATATCCCACTCTAGCTCTAGCCCACAAAAATCTGAAACACAACACCTGACCCTAACTCCGCTTCTCCTTCTCCACCAACTTCCGCGTGGCTCGTCGAAGAATGGCAAAACGTCTCGCCGCTCCGTCGCAGCGCCACGCAACATCACGAGCTCGGAGACAGAAAGACCCTGAAAGGAAACGAAGACAGCGTTTGGGGAGAGGTCATGGTGGGTTGGGATTGAGAATGGGAAGTTGCAGATATGGATTAGTGGTTAGGAGTAATTGGTTATTCACGGTGTCTCGTTTCTACTGGGGTTTTAACGGCGTTGTTGACGTAGAGGACAGGAGGGCGGGTAGTGGGTAGTGGGTAGTGGGTACTTGTGAGAAACATCCTGGGCTGGTATACGGCATAATCTGTTGTACAAGGTTGTTGAGGGATCAGATCGACGTAGCGGGTGAAAAGTACTGATCCATTATCTGATGCATTTTAACTCCTTCTGCCGACAGAATCCCCAAGTTGGCCAATTAGGATAGGAACAAATCTATTCCGCCTGATTGCAAACATCCCCCCTTCCTACCTCTGAAGTAAACTTCCACAAAAGTCCAAAACTTTGGTTGCGGCAAGAAAATAATAGTTTTGTATAATGAAATATTATTTTACGAGAGCAGAGAAGACGGATTTATATTATATCATATTTTATTTTAAAAAATAAAAATAAACATTTAGAGTAGAATGTAAAATAAAAATTTGCTTTCTACTTATACTCTCATCCCAACAATATTTTATTATATTATATTATGAACTCTTTTATTATTTTTAAATTATAAATTTTTAATATTATATCTATTTACGTTTCATTACGTTATAAATCATTCCATTTTATTAAAAACTTTTTGTACACTTAAACATAACCTAAGTTTATTATAGGTGGTTTGATATTATGATTTATGTTACAATTGCGTCGCTCTAACAAAAACAAAAGCAACAATAATAACACTTGTTATAAATTTCACAAAGACTCTTTCTAAATGAATGTAAAAAAGTAAAAAATACTTAGTAAATAAAATATGAAATAAATAATAAACTAAATAATATGAAAATAATAATAATAATAATAATAATAATAATAAGACTAATTAGAAAATAAAGCTTAGGTAAATTTTTTAAGAAACAAGTATAAGCTAATTATAAGGGGAAAAAAAAAGTGAAAAGATGTAATATCCTTTGTCAGTATTCTACTTCCTCAACGAACTATGCGGTGAGTTATATCTATAAACATATTTATATAATCCCAAAGGCAACCACTTGATCAACTGCAGTCTGCATTCTTTGATGTCCCGCCTAATCTAGTCCTTCAAATATGCCCCACTACATGACAACACCGACCTTAAGTAATTAATACGGAGCTTCGAACTCTGACGTTTTGGAGACAAAATCAACGGGTGGGTGCTCATCTTCTGCTATTTGCTGCTTAGGATAATCCCTAATTACAATTTCGACTAAGAAGCTCTCCAGATAACACAAAATTAACTTATCGCTTTTGGGTTAATTAAATGTTAATTACTACACATATAAATATTTATTATTATTATTATTTACTTATTTCTTAAATTTTAATAATTTGAAAATAATTACGTAACACTCACATTTGTAAGGATGTTTTTATATGCATAAACTGAAATCATCATGCTACGTGAATTTATTATTTGATATTCATAATATATGTTAAACACACTTAGAATATTCTTATACAGCTCCAACGTTGTATTATGATTAATATTTTTGATAATTATTAAAAAAACCTAGTGTCTAAACTATAATTTCTCATTGAATTTGTAATTCTTAATTACCCTGTAATTAATAGCTAAAAATATTATTAAAATATTATTAAGATGTTGAATCTTATCATAATATTATCATCAAAATAAGATATTATGATCTTTTATATTAATTTTTAATAATTATTTTATTTTATTTCATTTCATTGATACTTTTATTCTTATCACAAAAATCATTCATAATTATTTTAAAATTAACTTTTTAATTAATTATTTATAAAATATAAAATATTTTTATGAATTATGTACAAAATAACATATGTAATAACTAAATATGAGTGAATCATTTCTAATCAATATTTTGAGTATTTAATACAAAATATTAACACAACTATTAACTTTGTTTAATATTATACATAATTAGTAATGTCATTGTCACTTTTCATTATTATTCTTATTTTTTATTTTGATCCTTTCATTGCTGATTATCAAACGAAACCTAAAGGTTATATTTTAAACAAAAAAATGATACCCACATGTTATTAACTTTTTAAAATCATATTCACGGTTGACCTAAACTCTGCCTACTGAAAATTTGAGTGAAAACTCAACCCTAACTCATTTGGTTTATAAATTTGCAATATCATAATCTCTTTATTAACTCAGTTGATCTCCTTTTGTACTTATTATTTTAAGATCAAGTTACTAAAATTTCATCGGAAACTACGTTACAACAACAATGACACCTAAGATCATTACATAAAAATTAATTTTGTAATCAATATAACTATTAATTATAGAATTATATTATTGTCATTTTGGAAATAACCCCATGTGATTTACAAAAAATGAATGTTGCAAGCAAACTTGTATATATCCCATACAACTAAGGATTCGAACTTCGTAGGGTTGGTCACAAAAAGGAAAAAGCCAATTCATTATCCTAGGTCGAACATGTAGGTATTAGGAATTATTATAAATCTGAAAAGTGAAGCAAAATATCCCATAAATTTACGCACTGCAACTCACGACGGTAACTCCTAATGTCATTTTCTTATAATTGATACGACCCAAGACTTAAGAGGCTCGCAAGAAGAAAAAAGACAATCTTCTTTCCTCTGGCTACGACGGTACGACCACTACCTTGCGTCCCTATTGCGTGAAGAGAAAGTCACGTTTGTACACTAAAACTGCCAATTCATTCATTGATGCATTCATCTACCACCGACCCTCCTCTTATATAATATTATTTTTACCAAATTACCCGTCAACCCAAACTCTCTTTTCTCCTTCTCTGATCTCTCGCTTCCACTTGTCCACAACCAAAGCCAAAATGTCAAGTTGCTGTTTTGTCTTAATTTATGATTGACAAACAAAAGGAAAGAGCAAGAGCTCTTGTAATTTGTAGAACCACGTAGGTGTGAGCATAACTCAAAGTGTTTGCGTGCTAGAGGCGTAAGCATCCACGTCGGCGCTCACCTCCGCATGACAAGCTACGTCGGCATCTTCTGTTCTTTTAATCTTTCCTAGACTCCGGTACCAGATTTACTTCGGAGATCAAAAGTCAGTAACGTTCATAACAAATCATGAATTCCATGACATCATATAAATATCATAATTTAACTATTTAATACGATTATCCTCCTCCAAATTTTTTTCCCAATAAATTAAAAATATTATAGATTTTTATTTCAAAAGAGTTAATTTTATGTGTAGGCTTACACTTTAAAATAAAAAACATTTACTATTTAAGAGAGGGAGAGAGTTGCGGAGGTGTAAGATGCTGGAATATGTCGGCCAAATTTGGATTTATCCTAGAGAGAAGATCAACGTGGCGGCCTTTCCCTGACGACAGACTAGCAGCCAAGTAGGAAACTATGCTTCCTTCCTTCTAAATACATGGTTATTTCTTATGTGTTTTAACTTTGATACCCCGCCTCCTATCTCCTATATATAGAAGGAGTAGCTTGTTAAGCAACCGTTTTAGTTTTCTAGGGTTGGGGAAAAAACAGAATCTTTCCGGGTTCAAGGTACCAAAACTGAACTCAAAGCTTTTCATAGTATATAGTTTGTTAAGGGGAGAAAAAAGGAAAGAAAAGCATGGAAGGTGAGTGTTGTTCAAGTTCAACTTCATCGACAACAAGCCCAGAGAAGCAAAAGCACAGACAAGAACAACGGCAACAAGAGAAGCCATATAGAGGAATAAGGATGAGGAAGTGGGGCAAGTGGGTAGCTGAGATTAGGGAGCCTAATAAAAGGTCAAGAATATGGCTTGGTTCCTACTCCACACCTATCGCCGCCGCTAGAGCCTACGATACGGCTGTTTTCTATCTCAGAGGGCCATCTGCGAGGCTTAATTTCCCCGACTTGGTGTACCAAGAAGACGGGCTACGTGACATGTCGGCTGCTTCCATACGCAAGAAAGCCACCGAAGTTGGAGCTAAAGTCGACGCCTTGCAAACAACTCTCCATGCATCATCAGAAAGGAACACTACTAGTCGCATGGTTTCAGAGAAACCTGATTTAAACAAGTTTCCGGAAGACTCCGACGAAGACGACTAAAGAGATGTGATCTCCTGTAACTGTTTATAATCTTTATTTTTTGTCATCAAAAGGGGTTCAATATGTTCTTATGATCTTTTCAGTTACATATCCACCTTTCTTGCCGGAGAAAATTTCTGGCATACAAAGGAAAGAGATATAACTACGTGTTGGGTGTGTTAAAAAAGGGATAGAATAACCACAAGGGTGTCTCCCTAATGAGAGTCTGTTTATGTTCGATAAGCAAGTAAATCTGATCAGTTGTAACGAAGAGCCTAAGAGTTTCAATAGTATTTTAATTTGATAGTTAATAATTGTTAGTTCAATCAGCCATCTATAACTATTCTCTCTATGTTCTTTAATCTAAGTTCTTCACATGATTGTTGTTTAAGATATACGT
Organism: Erythroxylum carthagenense; assembly: GCA_026413575.1. Lineage (NCBI taxonomy): Eukaryota > Viridiplantae > Streptophyta > Magnoliopsida > Malpighiales > Erythroxylaceae > Erythroxylum > Erythroxylum carthagenense. The sequence continues at coordinate 8,921,733 of JANZLD010000006.1, read as the reverse complement.
AAAGAGTTTTATAATAAAAGAGGAAGATTTAAAAATAGCCAAAGTGGACGAGGGACTGGACAAAGGAACAGCGATGGCCTACCATTCGTTTTCTTTTTGCCATACTTTCTCTCGTTCTACATGAAAGACTACATATTTTCAGTTGGAAAAACTGAAAACAAAGGAGATAAGGAGATAAGGCAAGAGTTGGGCACCAAGAAGTGGCCCTTGTGACGTGCCCGTGGACACCACAAAACACAAATACAAGTAAATGGAAGTGTGTGTGTGTGTGTGTGTGTGTGAGAGAGAGAGAGAGAGAGAGAGAGAGATCAGGTGGGGAGGTGGAGTGGTCCTCAATCAGGGAGGTTGTCACCGTCATGGGATGGTGGGAAAGCTTACGAAATTTTGTTTGCTGGAAGTTGATGGGTGATGAAAGGTGGGCGGTGAGTGGCTTTTCCTCCTTTTTTTTTTTCTTATTAATTATTCTATGTCACGTACAATATTAAAATTTGAAAAGGGCTTCGTATTGATGTTGGCTAATTAATTAGTTTTATTCTCGAAGAATACGCCACGCTTTGCCCATGATCCACTTAGATACCTATTTCATAGTCTTCATCTTCTGTTTCTTAATCGTATTTGGACGGTTAGTTCAAATCGCTTCTTTCTCCAAAGATCATGTCTATGTTAAACAAGCAATTATTATAAGTCTAAGATGTAGAAACTAGAAACAAGCTTGAGGTATGTACCTCACGACATTAGTTCGGTGTTTATGGCAGTTTTCAACAGTGGGGAGTCAAGGAAAGGGAAACCGAAAAGGACAACCTTAAAATTATAGTACACATACAATAGTAGCAATACCAACGAAAGCTCCGGTGCGTGCCCTGGCCCAGATGGAAAGAAATGGTACCTAAAGAATTGAACTGATTTTTTGAACTTCCGCCGACATGAGTGGATCATTACAACACCTGATCTTAAACTGCTTTGGTCACTTTTAATCAATTCTATGATTAAGTGTGAGAGACTAAGACCATTTTCCGTTGGATAGTCCAAATTTTTCTTTTAAATGTATTCTTCACTGCCACAGCATTATTTTATATGCTTGCTTTCAGAAAAATATCATCTTCCGTCTTCAAAATGGGATCCCCTGGAATTCATGGAAGCCCTCCATCTGCAATTCTATAGCCAGGCTGTGAAACTCGGACACAGGAATTAAGTTACGAATTTATTGTGCTTATGGACCACGGACACTAACACAGGTAGTGTGTGATCACCTACGCAAGTTCATATTAGAATATTGATGCACATGAGAAATCACACTCTCAAAGTCAGTTATATATATATGCCATACGGAATATATTCCTCGGTGAAATTATACTGCACATTGATTCTCCAAATCGACAACGAGTTTACAGTTGTTAGTCTTATTTTATAGATTCCAATTTATCGTTTGGAAACCCTTTTTTTTTCTATTTTAAATATATATAAAAAAAGGACTTGGTCAAATATTAGGCATATGTTGTTGATACTTCAAATTTATTTACATGGTGTGGACTCCTTTCTAATCATTTTCTTCAACATTTTATGTTAAGCATTTACAGTTGAAACTTTGAATTCTTTTATATGTACAGTGTCAGCTTGTTTAATTATCCTTTTTAAGATTAAGATGAGTTTGCAATACTTAATACGAGTCTTAGTTACGCATTCAGGATTGAATGTGAAAGAGAAGAAGTGAAAAAAATTTAAACGAGTTTTCTTAAACTAAAACAATTTTAGGACAACCTTTACAAGAGTTGCTTACCCCATTTCAATTAATGACTTTTTTTTTTATAGTTTTCTCAATGCGTGAATCATTGAATGAGTCACAGAATTGGTATGTTTATGATTTTCTTAAGCAGCTGCAGAAGACCTTAATCATGTATATAAAATATCTATATTGGACTTTTTTTCTATTATAAATATATATATATATATAAACAGGAGTTGGTCAAATATTAGGCATATGTTGTTGAAACTTCAAATTTATTTGCATAATGTGGACTCCTTTGTAATCATTTTCTTCAACAATTTATGTTAAGCCTATAACTTTGAACTCTTTTATATGTGTAGTGTCAGCTTGTTTAATTATCCTTTTTAAGATTAAGATGAGTTTGCATTGTGTAACACAAGCCTCGGTTACGCATTTAGGATTAAACATGAAAAGGAAGAAATGCAAAAAATGCAAAAAATACCTGAAGTTTTATGACTTTAAAAGAATTTTCTGAAACCGAAATGATCTCGTTTTCACGACATCCTTTATGAAAGTTGCTCACTACCTCTCAATTAATGACTTTTTCTACAATTTTTTGAACACGTAAATTATTGAATAAGTCAGAGAATCGGTACATTCACGATTTTCTTAAGCAGTTGCAAAAGACCTTAATTATGTATATATAATATCTATATCTGATCTTTCTATTATAGGCCTAACACAACAAATCTTTTATTAGACTACTTTATTTTCTTTATCCGTATTAAATTAATTCAGTTAACTGTAAATTTATTAAAACTGATAAAATCATAATTAATTGTTGTCAATCCTTAAGGAAAATTTCCAGCAGAGTTGAGTTGCAGTTTATTAAGTGACTGTTTCACCACAATAGCTTAAGCTGTTGTGTGAGGCTAACTCAATTGATTTTATATATTCTCTAACATACCCTCTCAAGTGAAAACCCTTTGGACTTGAAACTTGCACAGACCTACTTTACCTTGTACTTAATTTAATTAGAATAGGTGGGTGGTAGGATTCGAACTCATGACTATTTGATCATAAAGGCTCTGATACCATATTAAGTGACCGTTTCACCACAATAACTTAAGCTATTGTGTGAGGTCAACTCAATTGA
>JANZLD010000006.1:8900393-8918772 GCA_026413575.1 Erythroxylum carthagenense | reverse complement strand
ATCATTTTCTTCAACAATTTATGTTAAGCATATAACTTTGAACTCTTTTATATGTATAGTGTCAGCTTGTTTAATTATCTTTTTTAAGATTAAGATGAGTTTGCATTGTGTAACACAAGCCTCGGTTATGCATTTAGGATTAAACATGAAAGGGAAGAAATGGAAAAAAATGCGAAAAATACCTTAAATTTTATGACTTTAAAAGAATTTTCTGAAACCGAAACGATCTCGTTTTCACGACAACCTTTATGAAAGTTGCTCACCACCTCTCAATTAATGACTTTTTTTATAATTTTCTCAACACGTAAATCACTGAATAGGTCAAAGAATCGTTATATTCACGATTTTCTTAAGCAGTTGCAAAAGACCTTAATTTTGTATATATAACATTTATATCGGACTTTCCCATCATAGGCTTAACACAGCAGATCTTTTATTAGACTACTTTATTATCTTTATTCGTATTAAATTAATTCAGTTAACTGAAAATTTATTAAAACTAATAAAATCATAATTAATTGTTGTCAATCCTTAAGGAAAATTTCCAGCAGAGTTGAGTTGCAGTTTTCGTCTTGTCATTTGAACCTACAACCTCTTATCAAATAACCTTGCTTTACCAGGTAGAGCATTCTTTATCTAACTGTACCAAAAAAGCGTATTAAATTCACATGATTATTCCAGAATGAGTCCAAAGAATGCCTGGTAATTAGGGCCTCGTACGAGAGTGCTTTCTTTGTAAGAGAAGAGAATGCTGTTTGCAGTTCCTAACGTAAGAACGAGCCTTACTTGCGAAGAGGTTTACATGTGCATGTAATAATTATAATAGAAAGAAGACACCATCAGAAGTAAAAGGGTTCTGTGAAGCATTGGGATGCGTGAGGCCTCTTATTGTTCACAGGCTTTTAGCAGTTAGAGCACTTGTTACTTAAAGCTACTGGAAGTCTCAATAAGCATGTGGAAAATGTAAGAGGAGACAGACTGGAAAAGTGGAAGTTAAAGAGAGAAGCCAATGAATACTTCGGTTAATGAGACAACACTCGCCACACTTCACTAGTTGGCAAAAGCACGCCGTTTCGCACCAGAAATGAATACTACAGTCCATTTTTTGTGATGTGGAAGAGAAGAGGCCTTTTTTTTTTTTCTTTGTCGGTGAGACCCTTTTATCGTGGCCATCATAAATTATTGCGACAGTAACAAAACACAACTGTTGCTTTTGGAGGACAAATGTTGCTATGCATGGGATGTTCATGTCACTTGCGAAGGGTACTGGGCTCAAGTGATATTAGCAAGACCGAAGCATTTCTAGCACTTAGTCGAATCATCACATTAACGAGTATCATATTAGGCCCAGAGATCAGTGGCATCTATAGTAAGAACAAACCTAAGCTTTCTAAATCATTACCCTGTATAAATTTTACTCAAACATGTAGCCTAGTTCATAAAAACATACAAAATTGCCAAGAGTTGGATACTAGGATCATAGTGCAAGGAAAAAGATCTGGTTTAGGAGTCGCATTAACTTTGCATAGGTAGTAAGTGAGTTGCACCTTAAATAAGAGAACTAAAATTGAAAGTTTAAAGACTTATTTATATAAAAGGTTTCAATTGTTTTACCTCAGACTTCAGAAAGGACTAATAGGACTAACGATTTAAAGTAAATCAACCTGTAAAACTACTTCTTTACCGAAAATAAAATAAGAAAAAATTAATAATAACAACAACAATTTTAATATAAAAAATTTTCCGTTTTACAAAAATTAGGAGAGAGATATTAATTTTACACAATTTTCTTCTTACATTTTTTAAATTGTTTCTATGACTCAAACTTGCTGCTTTTTAGTTACAAAAGAGTAATTTGCAAATTGCTTTAAACTCATCCTAAAAATTTAGGAAAAAAACTGAGTTATTTAAAAAAAAAAGAGTCTTGTTTCAAAAGCTGAGATTGCAATCAGATAGTTGTTTTCAGGGTCAACATTCTCATAAAAGCATGCATATATATGTGTGATGGACAAAGTTTCTAGATTAGACTGACATTCTCGATCTCATCTCTGCAAGAGTATACAACTATTTGAATATGTAGTAAACTGAGGCTCTTCTACTCGGAGATCATGTCAATCTTGAAATGGAATTCTAGCCTTTGGTCCTCTGTCCATATCTTTATCTCTTTTTCTCAGGTAAGCTGAGGAAGTGAGTTTGCAGTCAATTCGCGACTGTCCCTCACAAGCAACTAATGCACAGATCATGAACACTTGTTGACACTCGGAACTGGCAAAAAGAAGAAATTTTTATGTTCAATCAAACGTCTACTTCTTTTTTGACTCATTTTTCATAGAGAAATGTGACTAGTTTTACCTTTCTTGCGGTGGAGTACAGTTTTTGTCAACTTGCATTCTTTAGGGATACTGAATCTAACCCCAGACTTCATTGGTCAAGGACTTCAGGATCTACAGTGGTTAATTTAAGTTCAAGAGGATCATCATCATATGTTGATTATCAATACACCATGCCACCTTTAATTCTGTTCATACATTCAGAAAATCCAAGCATTAATTCCATCCATTCTTTGGCCTATTATGCTCGGTGGGTTCTACTTTATTAGCCATCATTAGTATTTGAAAAATGTTTTGGACGTATACTGGAAATTGAGTCATAAGATCCATTCTTTTCATAAATTTTTCTTTTTCTGTCAATGAAATAATTGAAAAGAGGGCACATTGTGGTGTATTTGTGACGAAAAAGTTGAACTAGCTCCTTTTATTCTGTGTCCTTTGGCGGGAAACTTATCAAACATGCATACTTCCACTAATGGAAGGGAAGATGATTCATGTTACAGATCGAGTTGAAGTGGGGCATGAAGCACTTGGGGCTTTGGGTGGTGAGTTTTTAGTTAAATTCTTGACATGCTATAAAAGGTTTAAAATGCTAAGAAGCAAGAGAAGAATAAGATGGGAAAGGGACATTTGGACTTTCTATAAGAGGAGTCAAGATTTGGAGTTTTTGTGCAGAACAAACATCGGTTAAGTATAAACATTATGTAGGGAAATAAACACGAAAAGTACTGAAAAGGAAGAGAATACATAAAAGGTAAAGATGAAAGTGAGTATAGGGTAGTGTAGTGAGGATCTTTCAGTGCCATCAATTCAATTTAATTGTGCTTGGACTGTCATCCATTTACTCTTTCAAAATACAAAAATCCCTTTTCCCAGCACATTTGCACCCACTTTCCCTTACACGACATGACAATTTTCTCACCATGCGATCATGTTTCTCGTTCTTCTTTTCTTTTAACCCTTTGTTCATGGCTCTCTCTTTCTCTAGAAAAAAGAAAAAGAAAAAAGGTTGAGGAAAAAGCGAAGAGAATTACACTGTAGAACCATAAAGTCATGAACTAAGTATACATAAAAGATGCGCACCCCTCGGTCTCAATCTTGTTGGGAATATATTTTCAATCCAAACAATGATGCCTACTGCCCACAACTTCACTTTAATTGCCAGCAGTCAATCATAAGTTTTAAAGGGGTGAGTAAGGAACAATAGCACCATCCACCAACCATCTTTTTCTAACAAATTCCAAGCTAAAAAGGCTTCCAAGCAAAGATGAGAAGTAAAAGAGTACAGAAATATAAAGTGATTAGGTGAAGATGACCCTTTCCCCATCTACATATAATTTTTGTTGATTAACTTCTGATGACATTGCTTGCCCCATGTTTGTGTCTACCCACATCTTATCATATGAACTTCCATGTCCAAACGCTCTGCATAACATTTGATACAAATGTAAATGTAATTTGTGATTCCATCTTCATAATTTATTGCAATTATAATCACATTATTCATGTATTACGTAGTATTAAGCATTCACTCACTCATAATCACTATGCAATCTTTGTCATGTATTGGCCCATCCCATAAAAGGAAGCACTTCGCATGTTCAATTCCTATCAGAGACAACATGCAATGCACATTGTGTAAAGGCTGCTATATTATTGATTGAAATGATAATGCTTACTGTTAAATGCGCAAAAGATGTAGCCATCACATGCACGTAGCAACTTTGTCTTCGGTGGACTTCAAAAACACATCAAACTTACTGTTTTCTTTAACAACAAAGAAAGACTGTGTATTACAAAACCTATAAGATATTTATAGTTGTAAAAAACTAAAAGTGTAGGAACATTTATGAAGAATCGGTTGAATTTTATATTATGGCAACAGTTAATTGAATTGTTGTAAATGGGAGTCCTAGTTTTTAGCACTAGGGAGGGAGAGAAGTAGAAAGGTGCTTTAGAGGGCGTTAAAGCGACAGTAGTTCGTAGAACAAAGTTAAAATAATATTGATGATGGGTGGTGGCCCACAGACACGTGCAAATGATGACCAATGTCTTCCCTAATGATGGATTCCCACCGCTTCTTCCACTGTGTGGGCGCCACTCCTTATCATGCAGACTCTTTTATCTTTGAATCACTTTTGCGTGTACCCGCAAGTTGTAGGAAAATCATCTGTTCAATTTTATAGTATGTATTTTGTTATTTAAATTTCAGCTATTTATTATATAAAATTTATATTTATTTATATGAAATTCATGCAAAATTTATATAAATAAATGATTAAAATTTATAAAATATAATTCGATATCGTAAAATTGAACAGAAGATTTGAACTCTAAATTATAATGTATTCCAAGAATGCTTATTTTCATAAAATTAAATATTATTATTGTGAATAATTTTTATAAAAAGACTCATGCACTCGTTATGTTTTTCTTAAATATCAAACACAAAAATTTTAAATTTTTTTAAAACTCTTTTAATTGAAAATAATCAAATGTTAACATTATTTAGATGATAATTTAATTTATCAAATTAATTAAATTCAGTTTGATTTGAAGACTTAAATTATATTATTATACAAGTGAAATTTAATTATCCAAGAAAAGCAGTTTTTCTGAAAAATTGAAAATTAAATTCTTTTTAAAAATTTTAAAGATAATAGAATTTTTCTAAAATTTTTTAAACAATAAGGGAGTTTTATGTCTTTTATTTTTTAAAAAATAAAAAGGTAAAGTTTTTTTATATTTTGGTTGGTCACAACATAATTAATAATTTTTTATAATTACTTGTAATTCTCATGGAGCATATTAATTAAAAGCATCTTATCACAGCATGAGCACACAATATTAGTATAAATAGAAAAAAAAAAGAAATTCATGGAAGCATATCTAAATTAGAAAAAGATCACTAAAAAAAGTAATATTACATTTTATCATTTCCCAAAATGGGAAAAAGAAGAAGAAGAAGAGAAACGAATATGATTGCTATGACATTTTAAGGAGCTCCAGCATAATTTACTAATCTATGTGCTACATAGCTGTTTTGATTGAGTTGTTCGACTGTCGAAACTATCAAGCCCAGAGAACATACAGTAAGCAAAAGTGAGATCCAAATAAGATGGTTATTATCCCCACATTTTTACCTTTAAAACATATTTACTAAAGAAGAAGTAATGTGGTTCTGCCTTATTTTGGTGAGACAGGATGTTACTGTTTGAATCCATAAGAATGGTTGTCTTTAGCAAGAGAATACCTGTAAAACAGAACAAGGCACGCTGGAGATTAATAGCCGGCAAACTCCTCCAACACTCAAATTAATCTTTTGGTGAAGGTTTTGGTGGCTATAAACAAAGAATGTCAGGATTCTAATGTCGTACATGTATCGTGACAAAGTAGTACCTTATATATAGAATAAATACTAGGTTTAGATCTTTACGTATGCATGGGAGGTTTTCACTTACGAATGGGTCGGAGACTCGTGAATCTGAACCTGGGCTTAGCACAGCCGACTTAACTAGAATGTTAGAAATTTCAAAACGAGTGTCTTCAGCTCTAGCACTTATTCATAACCGTGGAAGCAACCGAAAGCAAATAATCTGATTGTTACTGGCTGTTTAAGTGCAAGATGGCAATAGAGATACAAAATAACGAGTCCCTATCAAACTAGGCAGGGATTTATGTAGGAAATATTGTAGCTTGTCGTGATTGAAGGTGGTGTAATCACTTGGAAGATACGCTTGGTACGTGTATGTGAGGCCAAAAACATGGACTCTGGACTCAAGCTCACAAATCTTGATCATACGTCAACATTTTCCATCATTGTCCCACGCATTCTCGTCAAGCTAGAATGACACCTGGCCAATAGAACTTCACCTTCTTGAAGATGTCACTTTCGTACGAAATTAATATCTCTAATTACTGTTAGCTACTAGAAAAAGGGTTTTTTCATCCTTGTAACTTTTCACTTTGGAAGCAATTGCGGACTGTTACCGCTCATGGCTAGCTGTCAAAGGATTCACGGTTTTCTGTATTAGCCTACTAGGACCGAAGCTGGTAAATCATATATGGTAATTAACATAGTATAAAGGAGCTTAAATGTTGGTAAAATGGTATATACAGTACCTGAAACAAACCAACCAACAAACAAACCTGGGGCTGTCTGCCATGGGTAAAACCCGTCAGGAGTTTCGGAATGAGCTGTTCAGCAAACGATCAAAATCCAAATTTCAGGCAACTTTGTCAATGGAATAATTGAATTATTGAGTAAATCGGAGGTCGAATGGGATAGAGGAAAGAGTCACATCAGCCCGGCAACCATATCTTCTTATTTGAATTCTTGTTCACTAGAAGTCTATAATTAAAGATTAATATACATATATATGACAACCTTTTTAATACATGAAAGGAAAACTGAAGAGAATTGGCCAGTTAGATGCAGGAAATGTACGCTAGAGTCGCGTCTCAAAGAACTTTGGCGACATTCACATGCATGAGAATGTTTCTTCAACTACTTCTCTTGAAATCAGTGATTTTTCGAGGAAATTTTGAAACCCCTGCAGGCTAAATTCCACACATTCATGGTTCATCCCCCAAAATCAGTGCAAATTTTGATTGCTATCCACATAATTTCCCTACAAATTTTCAATCTGACAGTCTGGGATATTGTTGATATTGATTTAGTCTGCGATCAAGCTATATAGCAGTACAGAATTAGCACCGCATTAAATGAAGTCAAGATTCTCAAACTGCTTCCATATATAGCTTTGGCTACAGTTGAGTCCTTTATTTCTTTGAATGTAGCGTCGCATCAACAAAGAAAATCATTTATCTAAATTCCATTTTCATTTTCATCAACAACTTTCAATCCCTACAATCAAACGGACCTAGGAGGTTTTGGATGTGGGGTTAAAACTTGAAAAACAAAGAAACTGATTAAGGTTCCCATAAACGTTCACTCAATTCCTGTCTATCTAGACATAGGGCCCTCAAGAGGCAAGAAGAAGCAAATTATTCAAAATGTCATTTTAGGTGAAAACTGGAGATCTGTAATTTAATTATGGCAATGATTCTGACAGGAGAGTATTGCTTCTTTCCCTGTCTAGCCTCAAATACCAATTGCACGTGGCAATGGCAATCACTACTTCACATCCAAAAATGTCCGTGATTGAAGTCATCAATCCAGATCCCCCTCTGCAATGCCAAGTTCATCATGTCACGCAGACAGACTGAGTTAATTATCATTTACCCTCAAGTAATCATGATAAACTAAACACTAATTTAAGGATGGATACGCCATTTCAAGGCTTATGTTATTTGTTATAAACTGTTGTAATAATTGTGAATCGATAACAACAGAACGAAAAGAAATTGTTAAAACCCTGCAACATAGGTCTCCAATCATATATATAAATGTTGCAGGTTTGGCAGAGCATATACGTGTACATGGATAAGAAATGAGGTTTGGTGATTTTTATATTAAAAAAATGCTATTTTAGAGCAACAGTTCCTATAGTAGAGGGATTGGATATGGCATGCACTATGTAGGGAAGTAATTGATTATAGTACATGCTTGGTTTGGTTTCTCGACATTCTGTAGCAGTTAAAGACGACGGCATTCACCAATTGTTTAACACACTGACCAATATCCGTATCTTATAAAGGCAAAGGAAGTTCCCATTTTCAAGTTTTGGGATTGGAGGAATCTTTTATCATTCCTTATCTCTCTTATTATACAATCTCCACTTAAATTGAGAGGAGGAAGAAGGAAAAAAAAAAAAAAAAGGCTTGAGAGAGAGCCACCGAAAAGGGTGGACACCTTATCATGAAAGCAAGAAAAAAACGACCTGATTAGATTGGCCAACCCACACGCATATACACTCTCTCCCTCCCTCACACCCACACGCCCACACAACTGTCTCACTCCTCTTTGTTACTGTAAATGTGTATATATGTGTGTGAGTGCTTTTCTTTTAGCTTTTTGTTTATTAAAAATGGAAGAAATCTTCAAGTCAACCTGGCCTCATGATTTGGTCTTTGGGTTCTTCTAAGCGCACCCCGCACTTCTCTCTCACTTCCCACTTCACCTTTAGCATCCTCTATATAATTACGCACCTCTCTCTCTATCGTATTCACAAGTCCTTCAATATCCGTGGGAATGAGCATGAAGGTGCATCAGTTGGCACGTGGATTCTGGGAGCACGAACCACCCTCCCTCTCCCTTGGTTGCAAGCGTTTACGCCCTCTTGCTCCCAAGCTGCAGTCCGAGACCGTCACGAGCGCTGACAGTGTTTCCTCTTTCGATCTCAAGAGCTTCATTAGACCCGAAAGTGGTCCTCGAAAACTTCACGACAAGAAAGATACAACTCAGGTGATCATCATCATCATTCTCTGTTGTTACTTACTTCCCTGTCCGTACGGATATTCCTTCCTGAGAAGTGAGAACGCTTGTAACTATATATGGCTTTTCTATTTCTGGTTTGCTAGCTAGCTTAGACTCAGCCGCAATTTCATTCGACACATGTGATCAAACACTCTTGTTATGAACTGTTCAGCATATATGTACAATTTACACGGAATAACGTAGATAATTGTAATAATTAAGCTTCACTACTTCCAGGTGGAAACACATCCAGGAGGGACACGGTGGAACCCGACACAAGAACAGATAGGAATACTGGAGATGCTGTATGGAGGTGGAATGAGAACACCGAATGCGCAGCAAATTGAACAAATCACAGCCCAACTAGGCAGATACGGCAAGATAGAAGGCAAGAATGTGTTTTACTGGTTCCAAAACCATAAAGCCCGCGAGAGACAGAAACAGAAACGCAACAGTCTCGGCATAAGCCATAGTCCGAGAACACCAACCGCTGTTAACACCATATCTTTGGACACTAGGGTATGTCAAAAAATTTTTAAATCTTGATTTCTTTCGCTGCAATACCTACCAAGCTAGATTCTGAATTTTGGTGTTACTTTTTTTATATATGTCACAGGGAGGATTATTGGAGAGAGAGGAGGATAGTCCATACAAGAGAAAGTGCAGAAGTTGGGGATTTGAGAGCTTGGAATTAGAAGAAAGTATTAGGTCATGCAAAGAGGAAGGAGATAGAACTCTGGAGCTTTTTCCGTTGCACCCGGAAGGCAGATGAAGGGGTCTGGAGAAAGAAAAAAAAATCTCGTTCCCAATTCCATCTTGGTTCATTAATTGTGATATGATGCTTATAATCTGCTTTCAAGTGATGATAATCGATGTGCTAGCTTTTCTTTATTTCTTTCTTTGTCTGGAGAAAGAAGAAAGACAAGTTGTCTCTTTGTACCCTATTTCTGACTTGGAACCTAATCCCTTTGTTCATCTCCTCTTTATTCCAATCCCTGTAATTGATGCGCGTGTCTGATCCTTTTGACAACTAGAGACGAAGGAAGCTTGTCAAGGCAGAGCTTTTAGGTTAAAAGGAGGGAGTGAACCTATGGACGCTGAAGTCCACGTACTTACGTTTCTATTCTTAAGCCTATAGATCCCCTACACCTTCTTTTGAGATTCAAAATTAGAAAAGAGAAGCATCTATCTTCCGCCGATACCAAGAAAAAGAAAATGTGAAATCCAGCACTATGTAGTGGACTTTCATAAAGTAACATACCAAATTTATCCACAGAGGTGAAAGTTTTATATCAATTTTCTTTGAGGGTGATAGCGATTGAAATGCATTTTCCGAGAAAAGAAAAAGGACCAGGGAGTTTATTGGTGGAGCTTCTGTTCATCAACCGCAGCAATACAAAACGTTAGGCTTGGAGGGAAAACATGGTTCCCTTCTGAATTTCAAACAAGGCCACCTCCAACCATTGCAGAAAATTTTTAAACTAAATTTGATGTAAAATGAAATATTTAAAGAATCTTTTATACCAAATTTGGTGTTAATCTAACCATTTTATACCAAATTTTTTCAAAGAATATACCACAATAATTTAGTTATTAACTAAATTGACTTATATTTATACAAGCACAATAATTCATAAATATACAATAATATTTATTTATTTATTAAAAATTAAAATAAAATTATTATTCTTAATTAATTAATATATGCTTTATATTAAATTAATATTATTTACAAAATATTTTTAATATTATTTCAACAACTTAATAACATATACAAACATAAGCTGATTAAAATTTCTCATTTAATCTCTAATCATTTGAATTTTCATATCGTTCCCACAAATGTTTAATCAATATATTACGAAGTTCATAATGAACTTCTTTATCTCTAATTTTCTTATGTCTAGCAAGGAATTATTGAAATATAACTATATCATCTCTATTGATATTAATTTCAGGAGCTGACATTTCACTCCAATCTTGTATGACCACTTGAGTATCACGTTCATCATTAATAATCATATTGTGCATTATAATGCATCTTGACATAATATCATATAATACGAATTTTTCCTAAAAACGTGTCGATCCCTTAATAATTGCAAATCTTGATTGGAGAACTCCAAATGCACGCTCGACTTCCTTCCTATATGCTTCTTGCTTCTTCGCGAATAACTTCTTTTTTGAGTCTCGGAGATCATGAATAGTTTGTATCAAGATAGACCATTTTAGATAAATACTATCAGCTAAATAATATCCAGTATCATACACTTTTTCTTGAATAACATAATGAGCAGAAGGTGTTATATCTTTGGCAAGGTTTGTGAATAAGTGAGATGTCTCTAATATATTAATGTCAATATTTAACCTTGGCAAACCAAAATATGCATATCATATCTACAAATCATAATCAGCTATAGTTTCAAGAATAATAGTTGAGAATCCATTACGTCTACTATATTGTCCTGCCCAAGTCGTTGGACAATTTTGCTATGTCCAGTGCATACAATCTAAGCTCCCCATCATCCCTGAAAAACCTCGTTCTTCATTAATTTGAAGCAGTCTTGCAACATCATTAGCATTCGGTGCTCTTAAATAAATATGTCCAAAGACCTCCATAATGGCTCGACAAAACCTTTTTGTACTTTCAATTGCAATTGATTCTCCAATTTTAGCGTATTCATCAGTTGAATCAGCTGACACACTATACGCCAACATGCGAAAGCTGTTATTACTTTTTGTAAACTAGACAATCCTAGTTTATCACATCCATCTCTCCGTTGTATAAAGTAAACATTATGACCTTCAACAACACCAACAAGTCGTAGGAATAAATTTCGACTCATTCAAAATCGCCTGCAAAACATTGTTGCATTATATCTTGGATTTTCTACAAAATAATAATCTCATAGTCTTTGATCTGCTGTAGTACGATCACAATAAATTACTATATGATCAGAGATTGAGCCTTTTTGCTTTGGTTGGTTCACTATATTGTTCATATAGTAATCCATTGTAAGGTTGTTATTGGTGTATGCAGATAGTAATGCTTTATTTTGTGTTAATATTGCAGAAGTGAGATCCAATTCATCCTCTGATGATGAGGATAAAGCTGAGGATGATATATGAGAAAAACTAGCATTAGTACTCATGGTTGTAGACAAATATGGTGAAGGGTTCAAAGAACAATCTGCTAGTGATTCGTTCCTTTATATAATAAATAATTCAAGACAAGATAAGGAAGCTCTACAAAAAAAATAACTCTATCTCTTCTTAGCCGTTGGATTAGATTGCAATCATCTCAACCGTTAATTAGTATTCGTATCATATCCACAACATGTCTATAAATAGTTTATTTGTTCTACTAAACTAAAACTCTCGTTCATATAACACTCTTTGAAATCCTAAACTATAGCACTCTTTCAAACCTATCTAAAAAATGGCAAGCTCTAATCTTAGGGTAAAGCCTTCAAATACCTCTTGAAATACATCATATTCAGTTGAAGAAAATCGAGTCTTGTGCCATGTATATCTTAATATTTCACAAGACCTAATCACTGGTAGAGATCAATCTATGGCTCAATTTTGGTCTCGCATCACAACTGAATACCATTAAATTTTGCCTAATCATATCACTACTATTCGACCTTGGAGATCTTTACAAGCTCGATGGTAAAATATAATGGCAGTTATTGGAAAATTCAGAGGTTGTGTTCGAAAAATTGAAAACTTGAATCCAAGTGGTGCTTCTAAACAAGATATTGTAAGTACTTTATTTATTTATTTTTTCTTTGTATGAATTGAAATACGTTTGATTTATACCCTAAAATCTAACTTAAATTACATTGTTGTCTTGCAGTTCGAGAAAGCAAAAGATTTACTCATTTAAGATCCAAAATTTCAAAAAAGTTTCAAATTTGATCATGTATGGCCAATTTTAAGAAATATGGAGAAAAATGCTGATACTAACAGAGAGAAAGCGTCTGGTCATCAAAAACAATCTAAGTGTTATGAAATGTCACCGTCCGAATCTTTAAAATAAGATATGTCAATAGGATCATCATCATTTTATATTGTTTTAAATAATGATTTTGAAGTTGAAGATCCATTAACCAATAAGTATTGTGCAAATTTATAAAATATACTATCTTTAAAGTTAAAGGATCTAGAGAAATTTATAAGTCATATTATAATTGTGTCACTTTAACTAGTTGATAGGTCTTTTAGGTATCTAATTGGGATAAAGAAAGACCTACCTGTTAAAGTAGCAAAAGTAATTTTTCTTATAATTTTTTAATAATGGAAATATAGTATGCCATTAAGGTTTCCATCATCTTAAGGAAACCATTTATGGCTATTAGAGGGGCATTAATTGATGTGCACTTTAGTAGCTTGTCATTTAGAGTGCAAAATAAGAAGACACACACCATTTTCAAGGCCTTAAAAGGGCTAGTCCTCTATAAAACTTACTATAAGATTGATATTATTAATTTTATTGTGAATGCCAACTTACCTTATGTTATTTATGCTCTTTGAAAACAAGTTTAGCTTTGTGACTTAATAAAAAGAAGGAGGATTCTTACCTTGTTGATTGTTCTTTTAGATTGGAAGGAGAGGGTTATAAACTCTAATTTTATCTTATTTTTGAGGACTTAGGAGAAGAAAATCCTAATACCCTACCATCTACCCAAGAAGCACTTAGGCTTGGTTTCAAGCGGTTATGCATATTTAGGAGCAAATAATACTTATCATATTATTATCTCTTCTTCTCTAAGTTATATGCACGAAGGAAAGCAACATAGGGATTTATGAGAGCACAAGAGGGCAATTGTATGGACTATCTTGGGGATTCGTGGGATTAGTCCATCATTGTGTTTCTATCAAATCTTTATGGGGGACAACCATAAACCTAGTATAGGAACTAGCAATCACTCAATCTAAATATAAAAGAAGATTTGTATTTGAGGTAATTAAAATTGTAGGTGTAGGAATGATATAGCCTATTTCTTAAAACTTTTAGGTGAGTCTTGTGCAAGTTATACCGAAGATGGGAGGCATGACCTTGGCGACTAATGAGAAGAATAAGTTGATCACCTTTATTACTATCATTAGGTGGAGTAAATCTTGAATATCTAATAGGCATTGAATTTAGTTTATTGAGAGACAACCTAACAATTTAGAGGTTTTTATTTCAATTTGGTAGCTTTTAGGATCTTTAATAATAGTTTTAGTATGTTTTTTGCTTGATGTTAGTTTTATTGCATGTGGTTTAGGTCAAAATAGTTAAGTCATGAATTTAAGTATCTTTTGATGTTTTTTCACCATTGGATTGAGATTATCTTTACTTGGGATGAGATTTGGTTGAGTGTTGTAGGTTATATAGGCAATATGATATCACACGTAGATATGTGATTACCCTGGGTTATAGAACATTTTTAAATATTTTTAGATAGTGAGCCAATAATTGAAGAGTTCTAGTGACAAATTTAAGATTAAAGATTATTGATGGTATTGGATAAGTTATACACTTTTTTATTATTAAGAGAGTGCCAGTTATCCTAATTTCTTCTTTTCCTCATATTTTCTAGTTTTCATTTTTATTAGATGTTGAGTACATTAAAGACAATACAACTAAAGTGTGAGAGAAGGAATTAATTACACTTGTTTATCAATTTTCTATAATTAGCTTAATGGAGAACAATTATGAAAATTTTAACTTTAAAGGAATACAATTGAGATAATTTATTGTATATTTGGTTGTTATTATAATTTGATTTATTTAATTAAATAGTCATGAAAATTGATGATTAAGTTAATCTTAATTTGCTTCATTAATTTTGAAATAGATGTTTGATTTTTATTATGATACTTGTAATTGGTATATACAATTTAAAAGTGAATTTGGCTTAAAAATTTTCAATATCCACTAAAAAACAAAGTGTAATAATAATTGGGTATAAAATAAATTCACTCTACTAGTTTTAAACTAAAAAAAGGAATGAAATTAAATAGTGGTACTAGTAGCCATTTAAAACAGTGACCTAATTGAGTAACTAGGAGTATTCATGATATATTTACTCTCATTTCAAAAGATTAGGTGACTTTTCAAACAATGTCTAAGTACTCTTGTATAAATATTTTAAAGCTAATATTTTATTTTTATTTCAATATAGGTTATGGAAAATTTTAAAATTTGACATATCTTTCTCATGTATGTTCAATTTTATTCATTTAGTTGAATTTTGTGGATTGGGATAAAGTTTAAAGGATTGTGGAACTAAATTGAATTAGTTTATGACTTAATGCAGTTGCTAAATACTTAACAAATTAATGAGTTTATAATTGAATGAATGATGAAGAGTCTTGATTGATTTGATTAATTTGTTAAATTATTTTGTAGAGTTGCGTCTATTTTAAGTTAGAAGTGATGAAATTGATTTACTTAATGACAAAAAAAAATGCTTAAGTAAGGGTGCCAATGAACCTGGCGAGGCTTGGGTGAGGTTGACCAGACATTTTATCCTAGCTCGAGCATAATTAGGCTTGAGTAGTCTAAAGCTCGATCAAGTTTAGGTCAAGCTCAATTAAATATTTTTTAATTTGTAAAATTTTAAAGATAATGTCATTTTATTAAAATTTGTGGGCTTCAAACCAAGCTAAACTAAGCAATATAAGCCTCGCTCGAAATCCTTTCAATTTAGGTTGAACTCATTAACTTCAGGCTATGTTGGATTTGGCATGCCTTGCCATTCCTATACTTAAATATAAGAGAATTTGATAAATGTTAATTGGACTATTTTTTAGTTTGATTTTAAGAGCATTTTTTAATTTGAATATTGTTTAGTATGATTTTGTTAATATTTTTCTTATATTTAAATAATTTTTATAAGATTTGAAACTTAATTTAGTTCATATTTTATTTATAGCCCATGTTTTATCTCTCTAATGAAGGAGGAATGATTTTAGGCAAGTTGTAGCTAAGCTGAAGAAGTTTAGCATGATTTTAAAAGAAAACAACACTAATATGAACCCATGTTCAACCTAGGCTAATGGTTCAATGTGTTTCTTCAAAAAATTACCGCAAGAAGTAATATAGCAGTAATATGGTATCGTGATGCCTTAAATAGGGAGTTGTGTTCCTCAATATGACCTTAACACGTTCTCATATTCATGCATTGAATATTTCTAAGATAAAATCTTAGATAGCGATTTATCAAGTTAATAAGCCAATACCAGCTCATTTAGAGCCATGTTGAACTTGTATTAGTAGTAGTTTTAAAAACATAATAATATCAAGCTATAAAAGGATATAGAGGAACATAAGTCAAAGGAGGTAATTAGCCATCAAGAAAGATCTAAATTAGAGCATCTTGAGAGAAGAAAACAAGAACTTTGGTGGAAAGAATGATTTCGTTATGATTCAATCAAGAGCATCAAGATTTTAAGATCCATATGAATAAGTTAGCATGTTTTGTTTTCTTTTTTATTTGTTGTTGGTTTTCTTTAACTTTCTTAGCATCAAGGACTTTAGGAGCAAAATTGTGAGAAGATTCATCACAATTTTCTTGATTCTTTTTTCTTGACTTTCTTTTATGAAAAGAATATTTCATTTTTGACTATATTTAATAATTAAATTCCTACTTAGGGTTAAGAAAGCAACTTACATTAGCTTTTTAATTATTAATGCATAATTAATTATTACTTTAGTTGAATTTATTCCCTTTGAGATATGTTTGACCATCATAGATTCAATATTAAGGATTGTATGAAGTACTAAAAGAAGAGGTATAATTTGTGTACTAGAAGAAAAAAAAAACTTTAGATTTAGTGACAGAGTTATTCTAAACTATTGTGATAATTAATAGATTGATTGTTTTTAATAAAATTGAGTAGGTTAATTTCTCATGATGAGGTAGTAATTGATTTAGATATACATATGTAACCTTAAGAGAGGATATAAATATGTTAGATTAATCAATATTTGGATATTGATAATTAATATTGGTTGATAGTTGAAACTCCTTGTAAGTGAACTCCAAAGCTAGCATTTTATTTATATTAGACTTTTTATAGGTAATTACCTTACTTTATGGTTTAGTATGTTTTAATTACTTTTTATAACTTTTTAAATTTAACTACATTGAGTTCAAAGGATTAATAAACTTATGCACTTGTAGATGTGGTGATCAAAAAGTAAAAGGAAAAATGGATTTGGTAGGATTTAAAGGACGAGACCTATGCATTAATTGCGACGTTTTGTTTGTGTTGAACAAAGACATCCTTTCTGATAATTTCTCTATTAACAACCTCTCTCCTTGACTAGTCATCGTGTTGTGTCTATATCTTTGGTTATTAAATCCCCACGTTTTATGTCGTTATTTTATGTTATCCTTTTTGTTTTTCCTTTTTGGCTACACAAATCTTCATTATATCTCTTTTGCATTGTCTGACTTATTTATTTCAACAGTTAAACCTAGTAACTCAGTCACTCAATCAGTCAGTCATTTTGTAGTTTTCTTCAATGGATTAGCTCTTTATTTACCACTCATCCAATGAATTCCTTTGTTTGCTTTTGTTTAGTTTTTCCACAAATTGATTATTTTGTAGGACTTCTTCCTTACTCCAAATTTTCTACTAAGCATCTACATTGTTTTTTTTTTAAGTGTTGCACGGTACAAAATTTTTGGTTCATGATAACAACTCCTCTAAAGATATCCCCAAGTGGGGATTTTTTTTTTCCTTTGGATTCTTCAAATAAGTATATCCAGTTTGGTATTTGGATTCATTTAAGTTCTAAACCTATTTCTGTTACCAAGCAAACTTTGGTTTGAGTTGGTGGTGGTGATATCTCAGTCAATTATAAGTCCTGCTTCCTCCTGTCAGACAACGGGGAACTTGTCTTGATTGATACGTTGAAAGGTGTTATTTTATGGAATACCAATTAGGTCTTGTCGTGGTTTTGCTAATTCATGATGGAAATCTTGTTCTCTTGAATGCAAAGAATGACGTTGTTTTGCAAAGCTTTGATTTTCCATTGACACGCTTCTTAACTCTTTATACAATTTATCTTATTTCTATTTTTGTTCATCATAAAATAGATTCCAGAGTACTGGGTCTCTACATATCAAAGCTCATACTTTATTAGATGCCATATAGCCCAAAGCCTTTTACCTTAATAGATCACTTTAACTAGTCTTATGATAACTCTTAATATACAATTAATTCATTTATATATGTACCCACACGTTGGATTAAATCCAAAAATCTCCCACTTGGGTTATATATAAATAATTCCTTTAATTGTATATCATGGAATAACATTATGAGCAAAAAATTTGCTATCACTACTAAATACATCTTTAATCAATCTCGTTCATCAATTATAATAACATATGATCAAAGTGCTTTTCATTATATGCATATCATAAGTAAACCATCAATGGTGACTTATGCCAATATAATTGAACAATATAGATCAAGCATGGATATGTTGTAGCGCCCTCTTACCGTAGGGTACACACCGGTACGCCCGCAGGTCGTTCCGACACGTAACCCACGATAAAGGTGCACTACCGAGCAACCAACTACAATTCACATGGCATCAAATATAAATATCACTAACAATTGAAACCAAATATTCTTTTCATTTCTTTAATCCAAAAATACATAA
>JANZLD010000006.1:8879816-8894229 GCA_026413575.1 Erythroxylum carthagenense | reverse complement strand
TGTACTAATATTATGATTATAAGTGTTTTGTCTCAGAAATGGGCCCAAGTGTAAAGTGAAATTTTGATGATTTATGTAATGGTTGAAATATTGTTAATGCAAATATTTATGAAATAAAGTGTGGCCAATTTTACAATTGATTTCCGCATACGTGTGCATTGCTTTGTTTTAATAAAAAAGAGAAAAATTTGTGCCGAATGTCAAGTGGTTTACTGTTCTAGCATGCCACCTTTATGGGGCACGGACTCGGATATCATCCCCGATGTCGGGTTCGGGTCCTGTAGAAGTGGGGTACTACACGACAGCTAACACAGTATTAATATTTAGTCTTTAGATAGAAATATCAACTTACAAGTGATACTCTTGGTGTAGTAACCGAATATTGACAATAAGAAGAAAAAAAAAGTCAAACAATGAACCTTTCTTTAGACCGATTAATTGTTCACATAGATAACCTCATAATTGTCACATATTTATCACTACAAGTTTAAATGTATTTCGGCCAAAATATTGGCCGATCAATAAGGTTAATACTCGCATACACATACACAATTATCTTAATATTATAAAATAAATTAATTTACACATGATAGACTACTTTGGCAGCATGTTGTTTTAATCAATTTATTTCACAATATTAATAAAAGAACAATTATACTAATATTTGAACATACCTTGAACAATCAATTCGAACGTTGATTGTATAAACCTTAGTTAACCAAATTCAATTTTCATACAAAAACATAAACTAAAAGCATATGTAATTGATTTATGTCAAAACTACATATGTCGAAATATCATGTATGAACCGAATATAAAATTTGTAGAAATAACTGAATATAAGTTGATCAAATATTCCATTTGTTCCTCAAATCGACCTTAAAAATATTTTATTATAATATGTTAAAGCTTTCATCTAAAGACTTCTAAGTTAAGACAAACAACTTTCTCAAAAGTCATGTCCCATCATGAGTGATACGATCCAACATTTCCAAGGCATTATTTGTCACGAATTAATTCGTGCCACGATTGACGATTAGATGGAGAGTTTGGATTGTTTGAACTTTAAGTGCCATATTGAGTGGTCTTTTGTCATTTACTGGGACTGAGTTCACATGTATGAAATTTATGCAGGAATTGATTTAACTTATCTTCATTAGGACTATAATGATCATCATTGGGGTCTTAAGCATCCTGAAAGAGTTATGAGAATAAGAAGGTCCTGCAATATCAGTAAGTGATTCTTCTGTGTCATACTAAGGACTATTGGAACCTGGAATATCAACTTATGGTGCTTCTGGTTCACCAGAAATAAATTCACCTAGATATGGTCCAATAGAGGTGGAAAGAACTGGTAGATCAGGAAAATGATTTATCTCTTTGAGAACATCTCTCAAAGATTAAAGCACATTATCTTGATGTTGTGGCCAATATAAGGATGTGTGATAAAAAAAATCTCTTAGAGATTGAAGCTTATTATCTTGATGTCGTGGCAAATATAAGGATGTGTGATAAAATTGGACATGAGGTTCTATATAAAGATCACCAGTATGTGTTTCTTGGTATGGCCGATGGAGAATGAAGAAGTAATAAGTAGATTGTCATCTAGCAAAAGCTTTATATAGACGATGCTAAGAGATGATCAAAGAGCATTGTTGCTTCCATTGGTCTAATGGTTGTAACCATTGTAGAAATGTCCATAACAAAGAGCTTCCATTGTTTATGTCACAGAGATTTTGATACAGCTACATAGGAGAAATGGTGATATCACAAGCATAAAGGGTAGAGAGTGCTTAAAGATACCATAATGTGTTTTCAGATAGAGGATCTTGGAGGAAAGTCATATTAAGGTAGGATGCTTTGAGATTGAACATTGTGGGACGTCCAAAAGAGTTATGCTCACTGAGAAACTGATGCAAATAATAAAACAAACTCATTCGAGCAAGTCAGGCAACATCAGATACACTAGTAGGACTACTAGCCATAGAAGGAAAATACTTCTTTGTAACAGCAAAGAGAGGGTGACTAGCCATACTACTCTAATAAAATTGTTTAGAAATGAAAGAAGTTGTGACTATGCTCTGAAGAGAAAGAGGATACTTATAGTGAGAAAAAGTATCGAAAAAGTTTGGAGGCCATGGTGGATGTTATCGAAGTAAATTAGATAGAGATGAGAGATCACTATTGCCATTAATTTGTCCTATGCCAGGAATCTTTAAACGAGGATCCTGACAAATCTATTTTAGATGCAGGACAACCTTGGTTTGTTCTTTAGTCCAAGGTGGTGGATTCTTCTTCAAAAGCTTAGATAAGCTTTAAGTGTAAGCTGCCACGTGTGATATGAAATCTCGAATATAATTAACAATTCTAAGGAATTATTGAATCTACTTAACAGTGAGATACTCACAAGGAAATTGTAACAGCTCTTTGTAATATGTGGACCAGGCTAGTAGAATCCATCGTTGAAATGCATACTTAGAAACTCAATTTTTGTAATGCCAATGATGCTTTTTAAAACTGAAAGCATAATTCCATAATGTTTAGTAATATCCAAGAATTTATGCAGTCAGGCCTGATGTCCCTCATGGGTCTTTGAAAACAGTAAGATATCATCAATGTAGATCAATGCGTTGTAGAGGATAGGCTGATAGATCTTTGTCATAGATTTCTGAAACAATGTGGGGAGACTTTAATTCCAAGTGGCATAATATTCCATTGGCATTGTGCATTGGGAATGTAGAATGCAGTTTTGTATCTCTCAGTTGGGTGAACACCCAGTTGCCAAAATCTTGCCTTAAGATCAAACTTTGAGAAGATAACAATTTCTTTAAGAAATAGTACCTGAGTACTTATCTTTGGAAGAGGAAACTTGTCATCTTGCAGGAAAGCATTCAGAGGCTTATAGTTAATGACTAATCTCTTTTTTCCATGTTTCAGCTCTGAACATTTATTGACATAAAATACTTGGCAAGCTCAATCTGACTTTGTGGGTTCAATAAGTCCTTGCTTCAAAAAGATTGCACACTCATCTTGTGCAAGCTTCAGATCATCAGGGTTTATCTCTGGATGTGTGACTTTCATAAGATTGACATCCTCGTTCTTCTTAAAAGGTAGACTTATAACGAAGTCAAAAAAAAATTCATAGAGGATATGGGTGAGAAAACTGCGTATGAGATTCAGGACAGTTTTCTAACAGTTTATCTCGAAGTATAGTATAACGTGTAGGAACTTGGGTAAGTTCAAACACATTTTTGATTTCAGTGTATAGACTGAATAGTGATTGATACCTGAGGCTTGTAAGTAGGATCTGCAAAGGTGAGGCTTTACTGTGTGTATCGATACCAATCAAAATGTTTGGGCCAGGTAAATTGCTTCCAAGAACTTTAGTCCAATCTGTACATTGAGGAGAGAATCGAATACTAATTCTCTTCTCATAATCAACCCAATCTTGAAAGAGTTACCATCAGTAGCAGTAAAGTATTCTTTATGAGAAGTCTATGCATTAGATGATAAGATATTCGGCTTCATGATCGTACGACTAGTTCTAGTATCCATAAACCTGATAACTTTGATAGACTTATCATATTTGTCCTGTTGAAAGAGTTGGATCTGGACGTAAGGTCATTGAACTGGTGTACGATCTACTTTAAGACAAGTCTGCTGTAGCATGTAGAAAGAATCATCCTTTTGAGAATCAAAGGAAACAAAGAATTCTTCATCTTCTGATGTTGATACAGAAATAGCAAAATTGGTGTTCTTATCTTCTTGAGATTGCTCCTCGATCAATTCTTCAAAGTTATTGGAGGAATGAATAGGCATAATAGATTGCATCAGCTTCAACAACTTAATATCTTTCTTGGTTATGTGAGGACTTATATGTGTAAAGTGTCCATGTTGTCCACGGAGAAAACATCGAGTAGGCTTCTGTCGATGTGAGGATTTTTTAAAGAACCAAATAAATCTTCTTTTTGAGTTGTCGTTCTTCTTTTCATAGGATTTCTTCCAAGGCTTATAGCCTTCCTTCTTCTTGTGGAACTTTCTCCTTGGGTAGACTTGATGAAGATGAGCTTTTTTCTTGCTATGACACTCACAAGTCTTTTTATCTTTGCATTTGATCTAGAGATAAGGCTTTTTGCAAGCCTATTTGAGAACTGGATTGTCTTTAATGATATTTTTGAATAAGGTATATTAGTCACATAACTTATCAAGAGAAGCTAATGCAAACTGATAGATTTATCCAAAAGAGATTGTTGACTTGTCTCATTGTAGAGAAACTACAGTCCTTTTTAGTTCTGGTTGCAGTTCATCTAGAAGAGATGATATAAAAGTATATCGCAAGTTAACATCATTCTATCCATTCAAGAGATAGCACCTTTCCATCATTCGTTAGTAATGCTTCTAAATATCACACTTGTCAGGTGAATAACATTTCATTGTGAAACATTCTTGACATATTTGTATGTCAATGAGCTGAAAATCACCAATGAATTCTTTATGGATTATGTCAAGTAGTGCTCCAGCTGTAGTGACTTGAATGCATTGATAATCATTAATACTTTGCCACCATTCTCGCAAAGTACCATTGAAATGAGACGTGAATTCAGATAAAATATCTGGCAAGTGATAATTTGGTCTGGTCACTTGTTAATCAATCCATGCACTGAATTCATGTATTCTATCCCTCCATTTCTTCAGGGGTAGATCATTGAACGTAAACCAAGGTCCTGAAGTAGGCTTGGTTATAGCCTGTGTTGCTAGCTAAGCTGATGTTGCTTGTGGTGCTAGTTCAAGTCTAAAAGGTTCAGTACCTGTGGATTCCGCTTCACTAATTTCAAGTTCAACTTCAACATTTTGAGGCATCATCATCAAAACATTAGATAATTCTAATAGGTCAGCAAACTGTACTGAAGAATCAGTTGAAGGTTCAGATATTTTTTCAGATGATGACTCAGAGACTAACTCAGATGGTGTTGCAGAAACTTCAGATGTGTTGACAGAGGCGTGAGAACTAGCTTCTGCATTATCTTATTGAGAACTTGAATCTTCTGCAAGAGATTTAGAGGTCAGAGTTGTGAGAAACTCTATCTGTTTAGCTTTGTCCTTCCCAGTAAAAGAGGGGTAAGGTTGAACTTTTGGTGAAGATGATGGAGGTGTATGAATTTGTAACAAGTTACACCACTGATCAATTGGTTCAAATGATGTATAAGAGGTTGATGGCTCAAGAACCTTTGAAGACTCAGAAACTCGTTGTTTAGATATTGGGTCAGGTTTTATCTTTGGTTTTGACTTTTTTGGTTTCTCCAGAGTTGTTTGAGGATGTATGTACTATATAATCAAAGGATAGTTGAATTTGAATACCTTTGAATAATTAGCTTCTTTTGGATACTTCTGTTACTGAGAAGCCGGATATGTTGGCTATGTATTTGGAAAATCTATTGAGGATAAGCCATAGATTATCCTTGACTGTGCATAATGCATATCAGCTTCCATTTGTTGCACAATTCCTTGTATTTTTTATCTCACCAACTTTAAAGTTGAAGTCAGGCCCCATATAATAGGCAGATATGTATTGTCGCAGTTCAACATCAAGACGCTGAATTTGAGCTTTATATCATTGATACATCTGTTGGATCTGTTTAAAATCTGCATCGATTTTATGATGAGTAGCTTGATTTTGTTGACTAATTTCATCCAGCTTAGAATCAATCCTTTTCAAAACTTTGTTCTCTGCTACTGCGTTTGAAGTTTAGCAGTTGAGAACTTAATTAGAAGGATTAGATACGAGTGTACCTTGTGAAGTAATTCCTGTGACTCGGATATAAAGGTTATAAATAACCCTCATTGATTCATCTGTACTGCTGGATAATTGAGTAAAGTCATCCTCGTATGATTTTGCCATCGTACAGGGTATAGGAGTAGGAGTTATAACAAGAACTTCTGACTTAGATCTATATGTAGATCTACATGTAGATGACTTCAACATCTCTCGTAGAGATTTAGGTCTAAATTGTTCTAGTAGCAGACCTATATAAGAGCTAGAATCATCTGGATCTGGATCATCCCTAATGGTATGATACTCACGAGAAGGCTTATAGTGAGATCTGGGCTTTTTCTTCTTCCTTCTCCTTCTTAAATAATGATTATCATCGTCATCACTATCTGACTCAAGGTTGAGACAGATCTAACAGTCTGGTTCGCACATAGATGGATCGACATCCCATACAAAATGTCTACGATGATGACTGATATAGACTAGATCTCCGTTAGATTTAAAGTAATGAACAGGAGGACTAGATTTTTCCTTCCGTACGAGAAAATACAGGTTGGATCATAAGGATTGCTCCAGAGGCTAAAGGTCCAGTTGGATCTTCATTAGGCCTAGCATAAATGGACTTAACAAATCCATCTCTCAATGTCTTCATAATTGGAGGAGTTGTCGTATAAAAAGAGTGTCGATGAGGTGCTTAGAACACCTTTTGGTTGTTAGTGATCCATTCAGTAGGCATCAACTTTTCAAGCTCCTGTGCTAGTAGTTGTTTCAAGATTTGAATGATAATGGTCTGATCATTAGAACGATCAGCAATCATGTAAAGAGCATCCGAAGTGGAATTCGAAAAATTGAGGTCCAAAGCATGATTTGTAGATGATAGATCATCTAGTAATGTAGAGTAGACATGATGGCTGTAGGATTTTGATCTACTCCAGTGATCTAGATCTGAACTTGCATACATTCAGATAAGATAGGATCATCCAACCTGATGTTGAAATCAGATGTTATGGTCAATATGACACTTTCGGTGTTGAGTGTTGTCAGCAGAGTACCAATAAGAGTATTTTGGTACATTGTGTAAGCAATGTCTAGAAGAGATATCATGGCTATCATAGGTATTCTCTTTCTTTCATGAAGTGTAAGAACAAGTCGTATAACTCCAACATAAAGATGTGTATGATTTTGCTCCCTCCATAAAGAAATGAGTTCTTGAAGAATTTCAAGCTTCACGTATTGTTCTTCAGTGGTAGATCTGAGACCACACTGTTCTAATATGAAACTTTGGATGATTTCTTGAACTTTAGGTCTAGAAGTAGACAAGATAGTATGAATACTTCTCGTCCAAAAACGATCACGAGAGCAAATACTGTACGAACTCAACAAAGGTAAAGAAGACTCATAAACACAGTTTTCTACATGTACATGGGTAATTTTTACAAGATTTTCTATTTTATTTGATAGCACATGCTTTATATTCGAAGGTAAAGAAGACATAGACAAAGTTGACGATAAATAAATAGGGTCGGTAGACAGTATTTCTATAACTTCATATAAGCTCTCCTCTTACTCACTTCTCTGAACAAGAGACAATGTTCTCTGAATAGGTGCGAAAAGTTTGGTAGCTCCCTCTAGTGACGTAGTCACTAGCTAGTCACGTGATGTGCAAGACCTCCAAGTTTGTGGGGGACTTGGGATAAGCTGGTATCAAAGCCAGAACTCACCGTATAAAACTAAATAAAAATAACTATGGTCTTTATCCAATGGTCAGTTAAGTCTTTTATTAAAACCATAAGGAACGTTGAGAGACTCGGATAAGAGTAGATAATTTTGAAAACGCCCATTGAAAACATTGACTGTCAATTGTTTCGGTGGTTTCTTTTTTTTTTTAGGTTTAACCATACACAAAGCATTGAATAGATGAATCAGGAAGATATTCAATAACTTTTAACCTTTATACATTCATTGATTTGTTCCGTAAATATGGAAGAAAAATAATTAAAAGATCTTAATGATGTAACATGAAAGAGATTCTCATATCACTTGATAGAATTTAATTCCTTACGGTGAAAATCATCACCAATCACATAAACAATTATGTCAAATCATCAAGAGTATTTAGATTTATTGCGGGAGCATATCTAAATCTACGACAACAAAATATTTCTTGAGTTTTGTGGTTATTCATCTTCCAAGCCAATATGTACATCTGTTTTTTTTTTTAAGAACCGTCTCTTCTTTGACTAATGAGATATCAAAAAAGACAATCATTCATCTTATTTGGGAACCATAAGCCTCACTCTTTACATAATTTGTCTTATTTATATGTTAGCCCATCAGTAAATAGAAATTAGACTATTGAGTCTATACACATTAAAATCCATACTTTATTAAGTGACATATAATCCAAAGTTTTTAACCTTTATAGATCACTTTAACCTTACGATAAGTCATAATATGTACCACACGTTGGATTAAATCCAACATAGATGACAATGACATCATAAGTTTTCAGGTTGACATTAATTTAGGATATACAGGTGGATAACGGATGCACAGCTGTGGACAGCAGTTTGGCAAGCAGTTGAGAACCAGGGCACCTTGGAATTTATACCTTCAATTCATCTGGTTTCCCTCGATGCCAATGCCCTTTAAATTTGAAGCTGATCCAAGTTCAAAATGTTTGGCAAAAGATTGCACGTCTAGTTTCAGTATAGTCACACATCACACACCTCTTTATGGAATTTATCTACCAAATGATCTGATCAACCAAACTAGTTTGCACTGACGTAGAAGTTCGTGCTTGAAGGATGAGGCGTGTAAAGCTGCAACATATGATAATGACGGAACTCCTCAATATCAAATAAGGGCAACTCTTTACTGATCTGGGTATTATCAGGGTGTGCTCAGACCTGTTGATCCCAGCTTAGCAAGATCTTTATCAGCAAAAGCTCCGGTCAAACGTTCTAATATGTTGCCCATTCCTTATATCTGATTGGAGCAGCTTCATGCATACTTTGTGTGTTTGTGGTATTCCAGTTGATGTTTGGCTTCTTTGTGAATTAGGTCACGAGTTATTAATATGTTAAGACTGATTTTTTGGAAAAACATATAAAAAAAAATAGGAAGAGAATGACTTCAACTCGGAGAGTTAACATCTGGTAGTTTAAGTGTGACAATGGTTGGATGCAAAATGACACGAATTTAAAGCGAGTCTCTAAAAACCTGAATTTTGAACTTTTAAATTCATATGGTCAAATTAAAATGAATGATAATTAAGGGGCTATTTTTTTATTTGTGTTTGATTTTATTAATGCATTTGGCATCTGTTTCTGTCGGAAGCTATCATATGTCAGTAGTTGCCAAAAGATGGCACCGTAAGTCTTGAACCTGATATCAAGCTTCTGTTCTAAACACAGCAAGGCTTAATCTACCCAATTATGAATGGATTAACACAGACAATTAAATCAAAATCTTCAGGCTTTTAGCTCGTCATATGTTACAAGCTAACCTCAGCTAACTCTTTGCAAGAAACTTCCTGCAGTCAAAAGGAGGTGGTGGCAAATCAACAGTTAGAGTACCCTCCAGGACCTGCACCACCTCTCCCATTAAAGGTCTTGCGTGCTCATCAATTTGAAGGCACCAGAAAGCGATTCTCAATACTCGCTCTAGCTCATCTAAGTTCACCTCATCCTCAATTCTTTTATCAACCACCATGTCTGGGTGTCCTTCATTCCATTTCTCATATGCCCACCTACAAACATCCCCCAAGTTTTGACTGCCCGTAACCAACATTAGCAAAATCTTGCCGAAATCCTCGACATCTTTTTGCCCACCCAATGACCCCTCACCTTGTAATCCACCCAACCAGAATTCACTCACCTTGGCCTCAAAATTCTTATCCAAAACAATGTTCTCACATTTCAAATTCCCATGGCTCATAAATTCCCTGCATCTTGTGTGTAAGTAACATAAAGCCCTTGCCACACTTAAACAAATGTTAACTCTCCGAGTCCAAGTCAATCTCTTACCCAACTCATCCTCTTGTATATATTTCTCCAGAGAACCGTTTCCTGCATATTCATAGACCAAAAACCTGTGACCTAATTCACAACAATACCCATGCAGCTTTAACAGGTTTTTGTGATGAATGCTTCCAATCTTTGAAACATATGCTCTGAACTTCTTTTCTCTTATGGTTGTTTCAATGTTTGTGACTATTGTAAGCTGGTGGTCTGAAAGTTTGCCCCTATACATTTTCAGCCCAATTTGGTATTTGAAATTCTTTGTCATGCCCTTGATTTCTTCAAAGGAGAATATGATCAAATCCTTTGTGTTTGCAGAAAAGTAAGTCAATGCAGTTTGTTTCTGTCCATACTTCCATCTTCTATAGATAAAGAAGCCAAATATCAGCTGGAATATCATAAACACAAAAAGTGTGCATAAGGCTGCTACGATCAAACAAGGAAAGCACAACATATTAGAACGTTTGACTGGAGATTTTGTTGGTAAAGATCTTGCTAGGCTAGGATCAAAAGCAAATGGGTCTGAACATGCCTTTATGAAGGATATAGAACTCAAAGAGGAGTCTGAATACCCAGAATAGTAAGGAGTTGTCTTTATTCGACACTGAGCAGTTCCATCATTAGTATATGTTGCAGCTTTACACGCCTCATCCTTCAAGCACAAGCTTCTACATTGGTGCAAACTAGTTTGGTTGATCAAATCATTTGGTGGATAAATTCCATAAAGAGATGTGTGTTCATATGTAACCATACTGAAACTAGACATGCAGTCCTGTGGAAAACATTTGGAACTCGGATCAGCTGTAGATTTTAAAGGACATTCGCATTGAGGGAAACCAGATGAATTGAAGGTACAAATCCCATGATGCCCACAGAATGCAAAAACTTTGCACTGATTCTCAACTGCTTGCCAAACTGATGTCCACAGCTGCGCATCCTTTACCCACGAGTATATCCTCAAATTACCGTCAACATCCAGTCTAAGAAACCTAAAATCTATGCTGTCATTGTGATCTGCTCCAAAGACAGACCAAATAGGATTAAAATTAAGGTCCACAAGTTGCAAAATCCCCCCAGAGGTTAGAATAGCACTGATATTTGAGGTGGATGGATTTCCACTTGTCCAATAAAGGACAGTAGTTTCCCACCTTAGTTGTAATTCACCTGAAGCATTCATGATAAGAGTGTAGTAACTTGATATAGAACTTTTGCTTGCAGCTCTAAGCGTTTTATGAGCAAATAATCTCTGACCTGGAAGAAGCGTGTCAGTGGGATGATCAAAGCTTTGCCAAACCACATCATTCTTTGCATTCAAGAGAACAAGATTTCCATCATTGCGCAAAAAAGCCGCAACAACACCTAATTGACTTGTGTTAGTAGTCCATACAATAACACCCTTCAACACATCAACCAAGACAAGTTCCCCATTGTCAGACAGGTGGAAGTAGGACTTATCGCTGACTGAGATATCACCACCGGCAACCCAAACCAACGTTTGCTTGCTAATAGAAATAGATTTAGAACTGAAACGAATCCCAACACCAAACTGGTTAGACTGATCAGAATGGTTGAAGAATCCAAAGGAAAAATCCCCACTTGGGGACACCCATGAGGAGTTGTTATCATGAACAAAAGTTTTTGTGCCGAGGGGCACTTGTGAAATGACAAAATTAATTATTATGAGAAACACAGTGCAGATACGTAGCAGAAAATTTGGAGCAAGGAAGAACTCTTGCATGATAATCAATCTGCATAAAAAAGAAACCAAAGCAAAGAGAGGAATACATTAACTGACTGGTAGATAAAGAACCAACCCATTGAATAAAACTACAGAATGCTGGACTGATTGACTAACTCACTGAGTGGCCAAACAAAAGTCAGACAGTGCAAGAGAGACATAATAAAGACTTGTGTACCTAAAAGGACACCCATAAAACATAACATAACAAACCTAATTGAAGCTGAGTATTCAACAACCAATCACAGACACAGAAACAACAGCTGGTCGGTGAGAGAAGTTGTTGATAAGCAAATTATTATAGAGAATGTCTCTATGCAACATGAACAAAGGGTCACAGTTAACACTTAGGTCTCGTCCTTTTAATTCTACCAAATTCACTTTTCCTTTCCCTTCCTTACCTTAAACAGCTTTGTGTTTTCACTGTTTTGGATGGATTTTAGGGATATGGTTGGGTATTTATTATATTTCTTAATTGTGGGCAGATTGCAACCAACACAAAACAGAAAAACGCAGCATAAAATGCAATATTTGACTAGAGATCAAGTCTACATAGAGAAATTGATAGACCAAATCATCTGGTGTCATTACCCTTTTCTTCTGAAAATCATTGATAAAATATGAGCACTAAACAGTAGAGGACTGATGATATAGTTCCAAATTTTCATTAATGTATACTTCAATAAACTTTTAGACAAGTACGAGCAAAAAAAAAAAAAGTTGATAACTTCTCTTTCTACTAAAATTGAGGATAAAGTATTAAACTAACTGAGGTTTTCTAACATATGAATTTGACGATAATAAAGTATGTTATTTCTATTGTCTTAATATTTGGAGATATTGGTAAAGTAATTTATCAAATATTGAAGTAATATGTCAAAGATTCAATGGAAGGACTAAGTGGGTAGAGAAGCCAACTTAATGAATTGAGCAATCAAAGAATGAACAAAAATGAGTTAAGTAGAGCATATATACAATTCAAAAGAGTTTTAAGCAAAATTCCAAGGAAAATATTTGCATATTTCGTGCACATCAAGAACCTATATTTAGAATGACCTAGGCTCATATATTAGGGATTGAACAGACTACTGGACATAGACCTACGTGACTCGTCTAGTTTTAGAGCAACCTTTAATCAAGTTTCAAAGAACTTAGTGCATTCTTAGTTGTGTTAATAAGATGGACAAATCGGTTATTAAGTGAGAAATATGTGGCTGTACATCAATAGGTGACTAGTCATTACACAAGAAAACTTGGCTGCTCCAAATGGTAGAATCTCTAATTAACTAAATAAATAATACAAGATGATGCTAGGGGGAATTGGTCGTGCTGTTAGGATGTGTACAGATTATGTCCAATCAATAAGTTTTCTCTTGTTGTTTATAACACTAATACCATCAACTCTAGGAAAGTGGTCAAGAGATTACGCGCAGAAATCCATCTTAATCTCTACATACGGGTATAAAACTTCTAGATGGGCTCAGGCCTATACTATAAACACTTTTATCTACTCTCATCAGGATCAAAAGAATAAAATGAGACTAGTTTGTTTGAGAAAATTGCCGCAAAACTTATGAAGCCCAACTTAAATTAGTCAATACAAAAACATGAACAAATCCTAAAAAAAGTATAACTATACTAATTTCTACACCATATTAACCTAAGAAAACCAAAAACAACAGACAGAAAATAAAGAATCAACCATGTGAATAAACATTCATACTCAGATGACATACAATATCTGTTAAAAAAATCGTTTACCGTTCGAAATTCCAATCATTTTTGAAAAAAAATCAAATAATGCAAACATCCCTTTTAAATGAAACCATTAATAAACAACGACTGAATCAAAAATGAAAATTCTTCCAACATTGCCAAGCATAGGAACCCTATTTGCCAACATTGCCAACCAAAAAAATCACGCTTGAGAAAAAATGACAACTGATAATAAAAACTAAAAGCATCGTGGTTGAAAATTTTACCTTTAAACTCGTCGATGCTTCGTGTTTCACTTGTGTTTCCTAGAACTCCCGAAGGCCTAAGATCCTAGCTAACGGCTTTCAATTATAAAACCAGAATAATTAGAAGCAAAAAGAAAGTACAGATCAAAGGAGGAAGAAACCATTATATGCTCAGAAGAGCTTAATGTCTTCAACTCTAGAGTGAACCTAAGGAAGAGTTTAGAGAGAGGGTTTTAAAGCTACAGTCTCTTTGATTCCCAGGAGGGAAATAAAAGAGCATTTTAACGGCCGAGATTATATCTTCAAGATTAAATGGTCGATATCAACTTGGTACTTCGATGATTTTGGATGGACACTGAGACAGTGCCATGTCTGTAGTCGACAGCTCACTATTCGGTCCGTGGGCCAAGATAACATCCGATGGGGGCTGGTCATAAAATCTATAAGAGTTTCTTGTCAGTCTACCAACTTGACAATTATCCCTTGTGCATATGGTTTATGCGCCCAATAAAAAGGTCCAGAATTTGTCTCGGTTCCTATTCCACACCGCCGCTAGAGCCTACGACTCCGCCATTTTCTGTCTCCGAAGACAATCTGCCAGGCTTAATTCCCCGACTTGTGTACCATGAAGACGTGCCACGTGACATGTCCGCTGGTTGCTTCTAGTTGCAATTTTCATAATTTCTCAAAACAAACTGTGTTTGATAAGTAATACTTAATAATTATCAATGGTTGGGTCGGATATATCGGGCTCAAGTTCGATCTCGCGGGCCGATCGATCAGTCTCACCCTCATAGATTGATTTGGGCTTAATCCACACATCCACAGCCCATTAGCATGAGAAGGCTTCCCATGCACGCACGTAAGAAACGTAAAAACCTAAAACCTAGCAGGAAATCATATATAAGGTATTATTTTCTCA
>JANZLD010000006.1:8807841-8827960 GCA_026413575.1 Erythroxylum carthagenense | reverse complement strand
GTAAACTTCGGTTTCTTCCTTTTGATTTCATGGAACCCTCGAGCCATTGTGATGTGCATTGCATATGTGAATTATTCTTTGAAGCATACTTTGTGAATTGATTTAACTGCCATAAATGTGTTCATGATTCGATTTGCATGTGAATGTTGAATATATGTGTACAAGTATATTGGTATAATATATATTTATACATATGATTGATTTTGTGCTAATTGCCGATGGCTATAATTATATTAACCACTGAGCTGTGTAGATCAACCCATTACTTTCCCTCCTCAGGTGCAACTCGAGACCACAGTTGATCTTTGCCAGGTATCGAAGAACTCCGTTAGTTAAAGACTATTTCATTAAGTTAGTATTTTGGTTAGCCCGCTGAGCATGACAGCATGGAGCATATTTCATATGTTTTGGATTTTGACTTATTTGTTTTATGCATGACCGCGTATACTTGTTGAATTTCATTTGGAGATTATTATGGCATGTAGCCTTGGGCTTTGGGGTGTTTAATTCGTGTGTATGATTTCGCGTATAAATTGTATGTGCAAATCGATTTGTGTGTAGATGTTGGGATCGGGTCCGACGGTTCAGGTAGCCCGTCGGGAGTATAACCCGAGGGGTCGTCTCGGGATTAGGGTTTCGGGACTCGGGCCCAACAAATATATTCCCTATCTAAAGTTGTTTGTTTTATTCCCTTGCTTAGTTTATAAAAGCAATACTTCTTTATCATTGTATTCAGACTTTAGTTACACTTGTGATTAGATTATAGTATAACGAGGCAACCCCTGGTCAGAGGGCTTGGGGAATACCAAATTTAATGCCTAGGAATAGATCTTCTATCGGAGATCAGGGAAAACAAAACAAAATCGGCATGTAAGTTCCAAGTATGTTAGTCGAGATACGCAAGCCTTTTCTCTCTATAGGTACAAAATCTCAAGACTTGCCTTTTATGAACCTTACACCTCCAATCTCTCCCTGTTTTAATGACTGCAAATAAGATCTACGGTCTAAGACTTTCTGATACAAAGATCCTCATAAAGAGGCAAGTGTAGATTATACTTGTCTTTCTGTACGATCAAAACTTCATTATTCAAGAATTAAGCTTTCAGAAGAGGAAGGACTTAGAGAGAAACCATATGACAAAAAGACACAATATTTTTCATTGATTGCAAGCGTACCCAAAGTCTAATTGCAAGTATAACCAAAATCTATTAAGGTCTAATTACAAGTGTAGCCAATGTCTAAATACAATGATTGAGAAGCCTTGCTTTTATAGACTAAACAAGGGAATAAAAAAACAACTTTAGATAAGGAATATATTCCCTAGGTACCATTTTGACTACTTTAAGAAAGTAAATAGTGAAAATGAGAATAATTGTGAAACACATAGGTCCCAAATATTCCTAAACGATAAGGAAGAATATTTAAAGAGGATGTGGTCCCCAAAAGATTCTTTTACAAACATAATGATACTTTAGAAAAGACACATAATTATGAAGAAAACTAATATAAGGGTCCCACGGGGAGGATTGGAATCTTAGTCATTACTTATATTGAATCGATTCTCGGAGGAGTGGAATCTTAGTCATTACTTATGTCTAATTGATTCTTACCACGATTGAAGATTAGACAGATATGCTTCATCACTTGAGCTGTCAGTGTCATAATGAGTTCTAAGGTCCTTTGTCTTTTACCGGGGCTAGCATCGTCTGTGTGGAGTCTTTGCAGGAATTGATTAAGCTCTTCTTCATTAGGGATGAAAATGTCATCATTAGGATAAGCATTTTGGAAGAAGGAAGTTAGAGGTTGTGAAGGTCCTGCAGTGTCAGAGGAATCTTGGACTGGTGTGACATTATCTGATTCAAAATAGATTGGGTTGTTTAGACCTCGGATGTCTACTTCTGGCACTTCAGGTTCCCCAGGAATAAATTTTCCTCGGTAGTGTTTAAAAGAAGTAAAAATGACAGGTGTGTGCCGAGGAAAATGAATGATCTCCTTAAGAAAATTCCTCAGAGGATTTAAAGACACTTTCTTTGTACCTTAGCCAGTAAAGTGACACGTGATGGAAAAAGACTCTGTTGTCTGAATATATTACACCATTTCGTGCTGTGAGGTATGGATAATGGAGAATAAAGAAACATTGTGCATATTGTTTCTTTAAAGGCACTTCCCATAATAGATGTTATTCAATGACTATAGAAAGTTGCTTTCTCCATTGTTCTAGTGGTTGGTATCACTCAAGGAAAGTCCATAACAGGGAGTTTTCATTGTCTCAGTCACATATATATTGGTATACTTGTAGAGGAGGCAAAGTGATAGCACATGTATAAAGGGCAAAGAGTGCCTAAAGATATCATATTGCGTTCTTAAAAAGTGGACCATTGAGAAAGAACATATTGAGGTATGAGGCTTTGAGGTTGAATAAAGAGGGACTACAAGGAGAGTTGGTCTGGCTAAGGAAGAGGTGTAGATAATAGAACAGACTCAATCGGGAAAGAGATGCAACTTCTGCCATAGTAGTGAGTGCATTAGCAATCGTAGGAAAGAACTTCTTTGTTCTTACAGTAGTAGGTAAGTCAGCCATGGAAAAGAGGATAGGGATATAGTTCAAGATAGTGATTATACTGGCAGGAAGGGATAGGAAATCAACTAGGATGTTACCTTTGTTAAGGTGAATGGTGAATTTATAGCGTGAAATCCTTCTAGTGAGAGTAGCATTCTAATGTTGGATAATGCTCTGACCTCTGTCAGCAATCTTCAAGGCTGGTGGCTGTTGACAGGCTTGCTTTAGATGTATGGATCTAATTTGCTCCTTTCCTCATGATGGTAGATTCTTCTGTAGTAGTTTTGACAGGGAGGATGTATAATTAGCCACGTGAGGAATGAAATCTTATATATAATTAACAATTCCAAGGAATTGTTGTATCTATTTGATTGTGAGATTTTCATTAGGAAAGTGATGTATTTCACTGGCAATATGTGGACCAGTTCCATAGAATACAATGTGAAAATGCATACCCAAAAAAATCTATTTGGGTCATCCTGATATGGCTCATTTTTGTTGAGAGTATAATCTTATATTGCTTCATAAGATCCAAGAAGGTTTGAAGTAAAGCCTGAAGCTCTTTATGGGTTTTTGAGTAAAGCAATATATCATCTATATAGATTAATGCATTGTGGAGAATGGGCTCAAATATCGTCATCATAGCCCTTTGAAATAGTGTAGGGGCAAACTTAAATCTAAAAGACATAGCAATTCATTGGTATTGGATGTTCGGAATACAAAAAGCTATCTTGTACTTGTCTTGATGGTCAATTCCAAGTTGTCAAAATCTCGCTTTAAGATCAAACTTGGAGAAGATAGTAGCTTCCTTTAGATTTAGTATCTATGTACTACTCTTCGGAAGTGGGAATTTATCAGCCTGTAGGAAAACATTTAGAGATATATAGTCAATGACTAACCTCTTTTTACCTCGCTTTTGTTCAAATGTTTTGTTGACATAAAATGCCGGACAAGCCCATTATAATTTAGTAGGCTCAATGAGTCCTTACTGAAGAAGGATAGCACACTTTTCTTGTGCCACACTCATAAGGTTTATTCCCAGATGAGTAGCCTTGGTAGGATTGATATCTACACTCTTCTTGAAAGGAAGATGAATGAAGAAATCAGCTGGTTTAATGTGATTGTTCACAAGAAGAGTGAGTAGGGAGGTATCGCCCTGTTCACCTTTCCTCTAGCTTATCTATAGCTAATCTTCCTTCTAGTGTGAAGTGTACCTTATCCAATTGTATAGAACTCCTTGTAGAAATAACCCATCTTCCTAAAGAAAATCATATTTTTAATACTTCTTTACCTTTGCTTAGTCCTTACAGTATATTATCGTGATTGTTCTTGGACAAAAAGTATTCGTACTATCCTCTCCACACACCGTCCTAAAGTAAAAGAAATTATCTAGAGTTTTCTTTTAGAACAATGTGGTTTGCAAACAACCTCAGCAAAACAT
This sequence comes from Erythroxylum carthagenense, assembly GCA_026413575.1. Taxonomy (NCBI): domain Eukaryota; kingdom Viridiplantae; phylum Streptophyta; class Magnoliopsida; order Malpighiales; family Erythroxylaceae; genus Erythroxylum; species Erythroxylum carthagenense. The sequence goes on along the minus strand of JANZLD010000006.1, from coordinate 8,823,959 downwards.
AACGTGAAGCTCGAGATCCCTAAAGAGATCATCTCTCTCTGGAAAGAGTATAACCATACACACTTACATATTGGAGCTTGATATGTGTTTAATTATTGATATATTTAATTATTTACACATAGCGATTAATGATACAAAAATGCTCAAGATACTCACTTTAATTCATATGTAATTTTAGGTATAATTTGGAAGTAAAGAAATTAAAGTGAGTCGAAAGTACCCCATTTGGGACATTTTTCGAAGATCAATACTCGTTTGTCTTCATGGAGCGAGACAAAGAAAATTAAAAGACAAAAAATGGAAGACAAAGAAGAAGAAAATTTAAACACAAGCAGTTGAAAAAAAAGGAAAAGGATGACAAAAACAGTTTCATACTGCGCCACGCAATTTAACGCACAACACGTCTGCGTAACATAGACAACATCTACGTTAAATGTAGTGTGGAGCACTAAGGAGGCATAAGGATTTAAAGGGAGGTTGCAAGTTTAATTGATTAATTAGAAGCATAATGCGGCGCAGGACTTCAAGCAGCAACAGTGGAGCACGCAACAGTGGACGCTATAGTGCAGAGCAAAAGGGAGAGTTGCATGAGAGTCTGCGTTTAGCGCAGTTTTCTGTGTTAAACACAAACGAGGAGAGGCGTGAAGTAGTAAATTGAAACCCAAAGTTAATTTGTCACGTCAAGCAATAGTGAGTATGCTACAGTAAATAGAAGAGGGCTGCGCAAGAGGCAAAACCAAAGGGTTTTTGGTCAGGGTATTATATAGGGGCTGAAGCATTTTTTCGAGAAAGTCCCATAAAGGGCTAGACATCCCGACGCCGGTCTAAAGGTGACATCGATGTTGACCACCTGGGTTAAGTAATATTTTTATTATTTTGTTGTTTCTTTCTCTTATTAGATATTGATTGTGTTATCCTATATTAATTGATTTGGGTATTGTGTATAGATTATCGGATTTTTGTTATTATTCAGTTATTTGTGTATGAACTCATTGGGTATTGTGAGTTGATGATTTTAATGCATTCATTGAGTCGTTAATTACAAACCCATTGCTAGAATTTCGATATAATCCATAATTGTTATGTTGAAATTCATGTGTTGCGACTAATGATTCGTAATTATTAGGGATAACATGACCTAGGTTAAATGATGCATCGTATGTTGTTGTTGCCTTGATTAATCAGTTTTCCTAATTCTTAATGCTACTGCCTAAGTAAATTTAGAGATCGTATCTTAGGTTGTTCGGTGGTTAGGTTTAATTAACGATCGTATCTTGATTAAACAAAACCTAAGGGAACACTCGGGTTAATTGTTAACCATCGATTAATAGTTGCTAAGAGAGGTTAAAGAACAACAAATTGATGAAATATGCTTAATTAGAGCGTAGGCCAAGATTTAACCAAAGAACCAGGTCCCTATCGAAATCCCCACTTTTATCATTTTTTTGCATGTTTTCTTTAATTTGTTTTTTATTAGTTAGTTTTATTTTATTTTCTTCTTTCAAAATCCAAACTCCCTTTTTTTTCCTAAATACCGGTTAATTTCATTCCATAAACTTTACATACACTCTTTATGGGATTGACCTAGACTCGCCACTGCTATAGTAGTAGTCTAGTTATTTTATTTTGACTAGCATAACGACGCGCAGTCAGAGCTATACATCTTGTTCTCAACCTTTATGAAAGAAAGGGAATACCTATTAATAGGATAACTCTTCTAGACGCTGCCTACATGATATACCAAAATGCACTAATTAGTACCTTGTTAACAAGTCTCAACAATGGAAGTGTTATCCTAGCCATTACCCCTAATTTCAATATCAGACTAGATGATCCCACTTTGTCTAAACGCCTTCAAGTTCAAATCCAAATTACTGGCGCAGAATAAGATCCTTCATCCATTGTGGTTACTTTTAACTACCAGATGATCTATCATTTACAAATGCCATAGCTCTCAACTTCGTAAACTCCACTTCTGATGCCTTGCACATGGTAGCAGACAGAGCTCATGATAGACAACTATCATCTAAAGCCCAAAGTAGTTACCACCAATGGAGCTTGAAAAGTTGTTGCCTACTAAAAGGATCACTAATTACTAAAAAGTGTTTCATGCCCCACACGGGCATTCTTTCCACAGCACTACTTCACCTATTCTAAAGACCTTACGAGATGGAATTGTGAAATCCATCTACACCAAGTCCAATGAAGATCAATCTAGAGCCTCTTATACATCAAGCCCTGTTATAATGATTCAACTAGTGTTCTCTCATAGAGAAGGCAAAGATGGGCCTCCGATCCATTATTTTAAACCTGATAGCGAACCTATCTATGTTAGTCATCATCGTGGACATTTTGTCTAGGATGTAGATCCCTTTATGCGTGAACTAGACTGTGAAGTATGTCTGAACCTTGAATTAGACAGTGATGATGATGAGCTACATAATTGAAGATGAAGGAAAACGAAGAACAAGAAAAAAGAGATCTCTACTTATCAGCTTACAAGAGTTGTTTACTATCATAGTGATGATCATGATGATTGTAAACCTTGGATTAAAAATCCAAGCCCAAGACCGATGGGTAGTCATGAAATGCTCAAAGCTGTTGATACAGATCATTTGATCTATCTAGAGTCAATCACCAAATATCGTTGTCCAATTGTTCCTTCCATTCCAGTTGTTCCTACTCCAATCATTCCGTGCATGATGGTTAATGCATACGAGGAAGACTTTCCTCCACTGGAAAGACGTAGAAAGATCAACAAAGGGTTATCTCTAATCCTTATATTTATGCCTCTGCCATGAGTTCTCATAGAAATATGCTTGCCAATCCTATTGATAAAACTCTCAACTGGCATACTGATAATGCTTTAGCTCAAAACAAAGTCCTTCGATAGATTGATTCCAAACTTGATGGTTTGACTCACCAAAAGCAGACTACTCATCAACAAGTTGATACAATCTCTGAAGAGATTGAAAAATTGTACAAATCTAACAAAGCTCAAATAACCCAACTTAATGCAACTATTCGACATTATGTCAATACTTAGTATTTTGGCCCTGATTTTGCCACAAAGGAGCAATAACTTAGAAAGGTGAAAGAGATCCTTCAACAAATGGAAGCTGACATGCAGAAAGAACAATATAAAAATGTTTATGGAGCATATCCTACATCCTTTCTAATTACCCAAACTACCTATCCATCACCATCCTATCCTATCTCACCAATCTATTCTCCACCTTCATACCCTAAAGATGTTCACTATGAAAAGGTATTCAAGTTCAATTATCCTTTTATTAGGCAGTACATCTATCCTACCACTGCTAAGCCCAAATCCAATAAATCAAAGCCTAAACATGAAAAGCCTCTTGAGCCGTTGCCCTCATACACTAAAACTATTGATCCATACACTGAATCAACTGATTCGTAAAATAAACCCTTATAGATCAACACTCCACCTTCTTCTCTATTAAAAGCATGACCTTCCTAATCTATCGGGAAAGATAAAGCTCCTCAAACAGAGTTCGTAGTAACTCTTATACCATCATCCGTTCGTACCATCTCTAACGATAAATGCCTATATGAGCATTCTAAATTAACAACTCATGCACCGACAACTATTCCTGAGATATTTGATGAAGAATGCCCTTCTGAGCATTCGAATGTCTTTGAACAATCATCTACACAGCTAAACTATTTGAAGTGTTTGAACCATCTTGAAATGAATTTGCATAGTTTGTTGATTTGACAGATCTAGCTTAAGTCATGATGACCATGACTTAACCTACAGAAGTTGAGTTTGAAATTAGTGAAGCTGAGTCTATAGGAACTGAACCCTTCAGACCTACACTAGCACCAGCACCAACTCCTCCAACCAAACATACTTTAGGTCCCTGGTTTATATTTGATTATCTTCCACCTAGAAAATGGAGAGAGTGTCTCCATGAATTGGGTGCTTGGATTGATTTGCAAATGACTCAACCAAATCATCATTTACAAGCTATTTTATCTAAGTTTACTTCTCGTTTTACTTGTCCATTAAGAGAATGATAGCAAAGTCCTAATCAATATCGTAGACTTCAATTCATACAAGTTACATATGTTGGATTACTTCTTGGAGTAATTCATAAAGAGCTCATTGGTGACTTTCAGCTTATTGATAAACAAGTCAAATAAGAATACTTTAAGAACAAGTGTGTTCTTTGGACAAAAGAGCTTTGTATAAATATTTCCAGCATATGAGGGAATGTTATTATCTTCTTAATGGTTTCAATAATGTTACTCTCCGTTACACGTTCACTTCCTCTCTTTTAGAAGAATTGCAACCTGAGTTACAAAGGGCAATAGTTGCACTTCAACGAGATATAAAAGATAAATCTCTCAGAAAAATCTACCAGCTCATCTTAGCTTCTCTTGACAAGCTATGTGACTAATAGATGTTCTTCAAGAACATGATTAAAGGTGATCCTCTATTAAAGAAAGCATGCAAAAAGTCATATACAACAATCAAATGCAAGGAGAAAAAATATTGTAAGTGTCACACAAAGAAGAAACATCACCACAAGAAGTTCTCCGACAAGAAGTTCCACCAATCTCACATGTCTCCTAAAGAAGTTTACAAGCCCTTTAGAAGAAAGAAACGTCGGCGTTTTGTTCACTTCTTTAAAAGGAGAAATCTTCAATGAAAACCACTAGATCATTATTTTCTCTGTGGCAAATTGAGACATTTTGCTCGTCAATGTCCTCACAAGACAAAAAGGGATATTAAACTCCTGGATCATATTAAAGTGATTATGTCAATCTATGATGATCATGGAAACATTGAAGATTTCATAGAAGAACAATCCAGTGAGGATAAAGAGACCAAATTTGTTGTTCCCATTGATTCCTCTAAAGACGATAATGATTCCTCTGATATATCCACTTTTGAAGATAATATCTCCAGTTCTAAAGATGACATGCTTTACATGTTACATCAACAACAATCGTGTAGCCTAATCCTCGTCCCTATATGCAAATCTAGATATTGTTCTAAGATAAAGTATGATCGACCTATTAAAGTTATTGGGTACATGGATATTGGATCTAGCAGAACCATTATGAAGCTCAACATTTTACCTCCCAAAGCATGAAGTTCCCATGATGAATATTCAATTGTTGTTGATGGCAACGCCTTCAAGTGCGGGCTTATTACAAAAAGGAAAATAGGGATTCGTTTCTTCCTTAACTATGTGGTATGTACCAAGGTTCTTGAAAGTAATCTACTTGACCTAGATATTCTTATTAGAATGGATGTCTATTGTCAGGCATCTCCACTACAAATTTACCCACTTAAATAAGATGTCATGCCAACTTCAGTTCTTACACTGACATCAGGAATCTATTTGAGCTTATCGAAGTACCTCTATCATATGAAGCCTTGAGAAACCAATTTTGGACTACTATCCTTAGTCTCATGCACGATTCTGTTATCCCAAACCTCTATGGAAAAATGTTAATTTCTTCAGTCGTCTTCCTTTCAAAGAGAATGAAGATATCAATCCTACTAAGGCTACTCATCCGGGAATGAACCCTGATGATCTGATACTAGCATAAGAAGAGTGTGTATGCCATCCTTCTTCAGCAAGGACTCATTGAGCCAACTAAATCAGATTGGGCTTGTTAGGCTTTTTATGTCAAAAAAAGATCTGAAAAGAAAATAAGGAAAAGAGGTTAGTCATTGCCTATAAACCTCTTAATGCTTTCCTATAGGATGATAAATTTCCACTGCTGAAGATTAGTACGTAGATACTATTTCTGAAGGAAGCTACCATCTTCTCCAAGTTTGATCTTAAAGCAGGATTTTGGAAACTTGCACTTAACCCTCAAGACAAGTACAGGACAACCTTTTGTATTCTGAACGCTCCATACCAATAGACTATTATGTCGTTTGGACTTATGGTTACCCCTTCACTATTTTAAAGGACTCTGACAAAGATATTTGAGCTCATTCTCCATAGTGCATTGATCTACATAGTTGACATCTTGCTTTACTCAAAAACCTATAAAGAACATCAAGCTTTACTTCAAACCTTCATAGATCTTATGAAAAAAGAGTTATATTGGGACAACCTAAATAGATTTTTTGGTTATGCATTTTCACGATGGATTCTATCAGCTTGATCTACATATTGCCAGTGAACTACTTCATTTTTCTGATGAAAATCTCACAATCAAGTAGATATAGCAATTCCTTGGAATTGTTAATTATATCAGAGATTTCATCCCTCACGTGGATGATTATACATCGTCTCTATCAAAATTGCTCCAGAAGAAACCACCACCATAGGGAAAGGAGCAAACTAGAGCTACACAACATCTAAAGCAAGTTTGTTAACATCCACCAGCTTTGAAGATTTCTGATAAAGGCTAGAGCATTCTCAAGCATTGGAATGATATTCTTACCGAAAGGATTTCATGCTATAAATTCACCATTCACCTTACCAAAGGTAACATCCTAGTTAATCTCCTATCTTTTCCTTTCAGTGTGATTACTACCTTAAACCATATGCCTCTCCTTCCTTTTATGGTTGAATTACCTATTATTGCAAGAACAAAGAAGTTCTTTCCTCCAATTACTAGTGCACCCACTACTGTGGCAGAAATTGCATCTCTTTCCTATATGAGTCTTCTCTATTACTTAAACCTCTTCCTCAACCACACCAACTCACCTTGCAGCACCTCTTTGTTTAACCTTAGAGCACCGTACCTCAATGTGTTCTTTCTTAATGGTCCACTCTCAAAAAATGCATTATGGTATCTTTGGGCACTCTCTGGCCTTTAAGCATATGTTGTTATTTTACCACAGGTCTACCAATACATCTATGACCAAGACAATGAAAGCTTGTTGTTATGGACTTTCCTTGAGTGGTATCAACCACTAGAACAATGGAGAAAGCAACTTTTCATTGTCATTGAACAACATCAATTATGGGAAGCACCTTTAAAGAAACAATCTACATAATATTTCTTTATTCTCCATTGTCCATATCTCACAGCATGTACTTGTGTAATCTATTCAAACAACAAAGTCTTTTCCCATCACATATCACTCTATTGGCCAAGGTACAAGGAAAATGTCCTTAAATATCTTAGGAGTTTTCTTAAGGAGATCAACCAGTTTACTCAACATACAACTGTCATCTCTACTTCTCTTGGACCCTATCCAGGAGAATTTATTCCTAGTGAACTTGAAGCCTTAGAAGGAGACATACTAGGTCCAAACAACCCAATCTATTCTGAATCAGATAATGCGACACTAGTCCAAGATTCATCTAACACTATAAGACCTTCACAACCTCCAGCTTCCTTCTTCTAGAATGCCCAAGACCTCAATGATGACATTTTCATCCCTATTAAAGAAAAGCTTAATTAATTCCTGCAAAGGCTCTGTATAGACGATGCTAGCTCCTATAAAAGACAAAGGATCTACAAAGCTCATAATAACACTGACAACTCAAGTGATGAAGCCTCTTTGTCCAATCTTTGGTTGTGGCAAGAATCAATTCGACATAAGAAATAACTAGGATTCTACTCCTCCCATAATCAATTCGACATAAGTATTGACTAGGATTCCACTCCTCCCTGTGGGACCCTTTGTTAAAGTGTCATGATGTTTGTAAATGAATCTTTGAGGACCACATCCTCTTTAAAGATTCTTTCTTATCCCTTAGGAATATTTGGGCCCCACGTGCTTCTCAATTATTCTCCTTTTTACTATTTGCTTTCTTAAAGTTGTCATGATTGTACCTAGGGAATATATTCCCTATCTAAGATTGTTTGTTTTATTCCCTTGCTTAGTCTATAAAAGCAAGACTTCTCTATCATTATATTTAGACTTTGGTTACACTTGCAATTAGTCTTTAGTTATGCTTGTAATTAGTCTTTGGTTACCCTTACAATCAAAGGGCTTAGGGAATACCATATTCAATGCTTAGGAACAGATCATCCATCAAAGATTAGGGAAAACAAAGCAAGATTGGCGTGTAAGTTGTAGGTATGTTGATTGAGATACATATACCCTTTCTCTCTGCAGGCACAAAATCTCAAGGCTTGCCTCTTAGGAACCTTACACCTCCAATCTCTCCTTATTTTAATGACCTCGAATAGAATCTACAATCTAAGACTTTATGATATATAAGATCCTCATGAAAAGGCAAATGTAGAGCATACTTGTCTTTTTGTATGATCAAGACTACATTATTCAAGAACAAGGTTTTAGAAAAGGAAGAACTTAGAGAGAAGCCATATGATGAAAACATACAATATTTTTTGGCATTGCAAGCGTAACCAAAGTCTTTCAAGTTTTCCAAAGTCTAAATACAATGATAGAGAAGCCTTGCTATTATAGACTAAGCAAGGGAATAAAACAAACAAATTTAGAAAGGGAATATGTTCCCTAGGTACAATCATGACAACTTTAAGAAAGTAACTAGTAAAAAAGAGAAAAATTGGGAAACACATGGGTCCCAAATATTCCTAAGGGATAAGAAAGAATCTTCAAGGAGGATGTGGTTCCTAAAGATACTTTACAAACATAATGACACTTTAGAAAAGATACATAATTACGAAGATAACTAATATAAGGGTCCCACAGGGAGGAGTGGAATCCTAGTCATTACTTATGTCGAATCGATTCTGGGAGGAGTGGAATCCTAGTCATTACTTATGTCGAATCGATTCTGAGAGGAGTGGAATCCTAGTCATTACTTATGTCAATTTGATTCTTGCCAGGACTGAAGATTGGATGGAGAGACTTCAGTATCATAATGATCTCTATAGATCCTTTGTCTTTTATTAGGGCTAGCATCATCTGTGCTGAGTCTTTGCAGGAATTGATTAAGCTCTTCTTCATTAGGGATGAAAATGTCATCATTGGGGTCTTGGACATCCTGGAAGAAAGAAGTTGGAGGTTATAAAGGTCTTGCAGTGTGAGAGGAATCTTGGACTAGTGTCGCATTATCTGATTCATAATATATTGGGCTATTTGGATCTGGTATTTCTACTTTCGGGGCTTCAAGTTCACCAGGAATAAATTTCTCGTATAGGGTCTAAGAGAAGTAGAGATGATAGGTGTATGTTGAAGAAAATGGTTGATCTCCTCAAGAAAACTCCTAAGAAATTTAAGGACATTTTCCATGTACCTTGGTCAGTAGAGTGACACGTGATGGAAAAAGACTCTGTTGTCTAAATAGATTACACTAGTACGTGCTATAAGATATGGACGGCGGGAAATAAAGAAACATTGTGTAGATTGTTTCTTTAAAGGTGCTTTTCATAATTAATGTTGTTCAATGACTATGGAAAGTTGCTTTCTCCATTGTTTTAGTGGTTGATAACACTCATGGAAAGTCCATAATATCGAGTTTTCATTGTCTCATTCACATATGTATTGGTAGACTTGTAGAGGTGGTAAAGTGACAGCACATGCATAATGTGTTTTTGGAGAGTGGAACATTAAGAAAGAATACATTGAGGTCTGATACTCTGAGGTTCAACAAAGAGATACTACAAAGTGAGTTGGTCTAGCTGAGGAAGAGGTGTAAGTAATAAAACAGGCACTTACAGACAAGAGATGCAACTTCTACCATAATAATATGTACACTAGTGTTTGGAGGAAAGAACTTCGTTGTTCTTGTAGTAGTGGGTAGGTCAACCATGGAAAGGAGGAGAGGAATATGGTTTGAGGTAATGATCACACTAAAAGGAAAAGATAAGAAAACAACTAGGATGTTACCTTTTGTGTTGAATGCATGGTCTTTCCCTTTAAGATTGCACTGTGTTTTGTGATATTGCAATGTTGTTTTTGTCTTTTCTTTTTTTTTTCAGCAAGCACTTTTAATTCTCCTATTTTGATTTTTCTTGTCTTCTTTTTGCCTCATAAAGACAAGCAAAAATAAATCTTTAAAAAATGGTCCATATGTTGTGCTTTTGACTCACTTTAATTCCTTTGCTTCCAAATTGTACCTAAAATTATATATAAATTAAAGTGAGTATCTTAAGCATTTTTATATCATTAATCGATAAGCATAAATGATTAAATATATCAACAATTAAACACACATCACCTTTGTTAAGGTGAATGGTGAATTTATAGTGTGAAATCCTTTTGGTAAGAATAACTTTCCATTATTGGAGAATGTTCTAGCCTTTGTCAGGAATCTTCAAGGCTGGTGGGTGTTGACAGACTTACTTTAAATATTGTATGGCTCTAGTTTTCTCCTTTCCCCATAGTGTTGGATTCTTTTGTAGCAATTTTGATAGGGATGATGTATAATCAGCCACGTGAGGAATGAAATCTCAGATATAATTAGCAATTTTAAGGAATTGTTGTATCTATTTGGTTGTGAGATATTCATTAAGAAAATGAAGTAGTTAACTGGCAATATGTGGACCAGGCTGATAGAATCGATTGTGGAAATGCATACCTAAAAATTCTATTTGGGGTGTTCCGATATGACTCTTTTTCATTGAGAGCATAATCCTATACTGCTTGGTAAGATCCAAGAAGGTTTGAAGTAAAACCTGATGCTCTTCATGGGTTTTTGAGTAAAGCAAGATGTCATCTATGTAGATCAATGCACTGTGAAGAATGGGCTCAAATATCTTCATTATAGCTCATTGAAAACAAAACCCTGAGGTCACAGGTTCGAGCGCCGCACACCCTCGCACAAGCTCACCTAAAACCAAAGGGGACAAAACCAAAAAAGTGTGGGTCCCACTCCCAAACCAAAATCCTACTTTAAGATCAAACTTAGAGAAGATGATAGCTTCCTTCAGAAATAGTACCTGTGTACTAATCTTCGATAGTGGGAATTTATCATCCTGTAGAAAAGCATTTAGAGGTTTATAGTTAATGACTAAAGTCTTTTTCCCTCTTTTCTATTCAAACCTTTTATTGACATAAAAAGCTTAACAAGTCCAACTTGATTTAGTGGGCTCAATGAGTCCTTATTGAAGAAGAATAGCACACTTTTCTTATGCCAATCTCAAATCATCAGGGTTCATTCCTGAATGAGTATCCTTAGTAGGATTGATATTTTAGTTCTTCTTGAAAGGAAGACGAATGAAGAAATTATCATTTTTTTCATACAGAATTTTAATGAGAGAACTGTGCATCGGACTGAGGACAATATTCCAGAAATTGGTCTCTCAAGGCTTTATATGGTGGTGGTACTTGAGTAAGCTCAAATACATTCTTGATGTCAGTGTAAAAACTAAAGTTGGCACGACATCTGATTCTTGTGGGTAGAATCTATAATGGAGATACTTGACAATAGACATCCATTCGAATAAGAATATCTAGGCCAGCTAGATTACTTCCAAGAACCTTGGTCCATACCAGACAATTAAAGAAGAAACAAATCCCTATTTTCCTTTTTATAATAAGCCCGATCTTAAAGGTATTACCGTCAATAGCAATGAAATATTCATCATGGGAATTTCATGCTTTAGGAGGTAAAATGTTGGGCTTCATAATGGTTCTACTTGATCCAGTATCCATGTTCCTAATAACTTTAATAGGTCGATCGTACTTATCTTGGAACAGCAACTGGACTTGCACATAGGGACAAGGAATAGGCTTAAGGACAAGCTTGAGACACAATTTTTGTTGATGAAACATGTAAAGCATGTCAACTTCAGAACTGGAGATATTATCTTCAGAAATGGATATATCATAGGAATCATTATCATCATCAGTGGAATCAATGGGAATAACAAACTTGGTGTCTTTATCCTCACTAGATTATTCGTCTATAAAACCTTCAATGTTTCCATGATCATTATGGATTGGCATAACAGCTTCAACAGAATCTAGGAGTTTAATATCCCTTTTTTGTCTTGTGAGGACATTGACGAGAAAATTATCCCGATTTGCCACAAAGAAAACAACGATCTGGTGGTTTTCCTTGAGGATTTCTCCTTTTGAAGAAGTGACAAAACATCGACATTTCTCTCTTTTGAAGGGCTTGTGGCCTTCTTTAGGATACATGTGATATTTATGAAATTTCTTGTAGGAGAACTTCTTGTGATGATGTTTCTTCTTTGTGTGAAACTCACAATCTTTTTTCTCCTTGCATTTGATCGTTAGATATGACTTTTTGCATGTTTTCTTTAACAGAGGACCGTCTTTAATCATGATCTTGAAGAACATTTGTTGTTTATATAGCTTATCAAAAGAAGCTAAGGCGAGCTAGTAGATTTTACTAAGAGATATGTCTTTCATATCTTGTTGAAGTGCAACTATTGTCCTTTATAACTCAGGTTGTAATTCTTTTGGAAAAGAGGAAATGTATATATAATAGAAAGTAACATCATTAAAACCATTGACTATATAATAACGTTTCGTCATATGTTGGAAATGTTTTGCAAATCTTTTCTATCCAGAGAACAACACTTCATCTTAAAGTATTATTGTTTGACTTGTTTATCAATAAGTTAAAAGTCACTAATAAAATCTTTCTGAATTACTCCAAGAAGTAATCCAATAGATGTAACTTGTACGAATTGAAGTCTGCGATATTCATCAAGACGTTGCCACCATTCTTTTAATGTACCTGTAAAAAAGAAGTAAACTGAGACAAAATATCCTGTAAATGATGATTTGGTTAAGTCATTTGCAAATCAATCCAAGCATCGAATTCATGAAGACACTCTCTCCATTTTCTAGGTGGAAGATCATTAAATGTAAACTAGGGACTTGAAGTAGCTTTGGTTGGTTGAGTTGGTGTTGGTGGTGGTGTAAGCCTGAATGGTTCAGTTCCTGTGGACTCAGCTTCACTTATTTCTGGCTCAAATTTTGTGGGTTAAGGCATGGTCATCATAACTTGAGTTAGATCTATCAAGTCAGCAAACTATGCAGATTTATCTTAAGATGGCTTAGACACTTCAGATAGTTCAGCTACTGTAGATGATTGTTCAGAGATGCTAGAATGCTCAGAAGGGCATTCTTCTTCAGATATCTCCGGAATAGTTATTGGTGGAAGAGTTGCTAAATTAGAATGCTTAAATGGGCATTTATCGTCAAAGATTATAGGAACAGATGCCAATGTAAGAGTTACTATGAAATATGTCTAAGGAGCTTTATCTTTCCCGGTAGATTGGGAAGGTTGGGGTTTTGGAGTGTGGATTTGTAATTGTTTATTCCATAGATCAACCGGTTTAGTGTATAGATCAGTAGGTTTAGTATATAAGGGTGATGACTCAAGAGGTTTTTTAGGTTTAGGCTTTAATTTGCTCTATTTGGGCTTAATGGTGGTAGGATGGATATATTGTTTAGTCAAAGGATAATTGAACTTGAATACCTTTTCATAGTCAACTTCTTAAGGGTATGAAGCTGGAGAATAGATGTGTGGGATAAGATAGCTTGGAGAAGGATAGGTAGGTTGGGAACAATAATGGTTCTAAGATAAGCTCCATAAACAATTTTAGACTATCCTTTTCGCATGTTAGATTCGATTCATTGAAGGATCTCTTTCAGCTTTTTGATTCCTTACTCTTTGGTGGTGAAAGCAGGGCCAAAATGATGAGTATTGGCATAATATTGAAGAGTTGCATCAAGTTGGGTCATTTGAGCTTTGTAAGATTTGTACAATTTCTGGATCTCTGCAGAGACTGTATCAACTCGTTAATGTGTAGCCTATATTTGGTGAGTCAAACCATCATGTTTGGAATCAATTCGTCGAAGGACTTTGTTCTGAGCTAAAGCATTATCAGTCTGCTAGTTGAGAATTCCATCATTAAGATTGGAAAACATATTTCTATGAGAACTCATGCTAGAGGCATGAATATAAGGGTTAGAGATAACCCTTTGTTGATCATTACTACATCTCTCTAGTGGAGGAAAGTCTTCCTTATATGGATTAACCATCATGCACGGAATGGTTGGAGTAGGAACAACTAGAATAAAAGGAATAATTGGCTAAGGATATTTAGAGATTGACTCTAGATAGATCAAATAATCTGTATCAACAACTTTGAGCATTTCACGAATACTCCTTGATAGGCTTGGATTTTTAATCCAATGTTTAGAATCATGACCGTCATGGTGATAGTGATCTTGTCTAGTAGGTCGACAAGTAGAGATCTCTTTTTTCATGTTCTTCTTTTCTCTTCGTCATCGATATAAAGCTTGTCATCATCATCACTGTCTGATTCGGGGTTCAGACATACTTCACAGTCTGGTTCGCACATAAAGGGATCTGCATCCTAGACAAAATGTCTAAGATGATGATTAACATAGATAAGTTCTCTATCAGGTTTAAAATAATGGATCGCAGATTCATGTTTGCCTTCTCAGTGAGAGAACACTAGTTAGATCATCAAAATAGGGCCTGATGTATGAGAGGGTCCAAATTGATCTTCATTGGGCTTAGTGTAGATGGATTTCGCGGTTCCATCTCATAAGCTCTTCAAAATAGGTGGAGTAGTGGTGTGGAAAGAATGCATGTGAGGAGTATAGAACACTTTTTGATAATTGGTGATCCATTTAGTAGGCATCAACTTTTCAAGCTTCGTTGGTTGTAATTGCTTCAGGATTTGGTTGATAGTTGTCAGATTATGGACTCTTTCTGCTACCGTGTACAAGGCATCAGAAGTGGAGTTTGGGAAGTTGAGATCTATGGCATGATTATGTAAACAATAGATCATCTGGTAGTAAAGAGTAGTCATAATGGTTGTAGGATCTTGCTCTGCTCCAGTGATCTAGATCTAAACTTGAAGTCGTTTAAACAAAGTGGGATCATCTAACTTGATGTTGAAATAAGAGGCGATGGTTAGGATGACACTTTTATTGTTGAGAGTTTTCAACAAGGTACCAATTAATATGTTTTGATATGTCGTGTAGGCAGTGCCCAGAAGAGATATCCTATCTATAGTAGGTATTACCTTTCTTCCATGAAGGGTGAGAACAAGATGTATAGCTCCAATGTGTAGGTGTTTATAGTTCTACTCTCTCCAGAGAGATATGAGTTCCTTAGGTATCTCGAGCTTCACGTACTGTTTTGTTAAGGTTGCTTGAAAACCACATTATTCTAAACGAGAACTTTGGATAATTTCTTTTACTTTAGGACGGTGTGTGAAGAAGATAATAAAGATACTTTTTGTCCAAAGAAGCTCACGAGAATATATATTGTAACGACAAAGCAAAGGTAAATAAGTATTAATAATAAAATTTTCTTCAGGAAGATAAGTTATTTCTACAAGGTGTTCTATACGATTAGATAAACTACACTTCACATTAGAAGGAAGATTAGCTATAGATAGGCTAGAGGAAAGATGAATAGGTTCAGTCGATAATGGATTCATATCTTATAATACCTCTCTACTCACTCTCATCAAGAATATTGTAGTCACAATCAATAACACTTATGACTTTGATACCAACGAAGCAACCCCTGGTTAAAGGGCTTGAGGAATGCCAGATCATGTGCTTAGGAACAAATCATCCATCGGAGATTAGGGAAAACAAAGCTAGATAGGCGAGTAAGTTTTAGGTATGTTGGCCAAGATACACAAACTCTTTCTCTTTACGAGCATAAAATGATAAGTTTTTATTTAAAAATTACACTTTGATTAAAATAAACTTCTCTCATTTTATAATTTATGGGCCCTAATTAGAATTTTTGGAAACAACTTCCAGTTCGGTGTAAAATTGCTTACTACTGAATTTCTCCAGACCTTACATATCAGCAAAATTTATATTAGGTGTTATTGTTATAATTAAATTTTTTAATTGAAATTATTAAAAATATTCTCTAATTTTTTCTTTCTATTTTTCAAAATAATGGTAAAGACTTTTTGATATTACTTATATTGTTATTGTTATTTTTTATTTTTTACTTTTTATTTTCAAAATAAAAATATGTTTAGTTGTTAATATCAATATAATTATAATTTTATTGCTGATAATAATTAAATGTTAGATAAAACATATAAATAAATAAATAAAATAAAAAGTTTATCTATAACATAATATTTATTAATAGATATTAATAAATTTTATTATATTTTTATTAAAATAAATAAATAAATAAAATAAAAATATTTATAAAATATCTTTTATTTTAATTTTAAAATAAATT
>JANZLD010000006.1:8785539-8803124 GCA_026413575.1 Erythroxylum carthagenense | reverse complement strand
CTATTCTGTCTCAATGCATCCCACCCATCTATTTGTGTGGACCCACATAAATAGATGGGTGGGATGTATTGGGACAGAATAGGTACACCATTTTTGGGACAGAGGATTTGAAACGTCCGAAATTGCACGTATAGGCAATTTTCTTGCGCCCTTTTATCACTTTGCAGTTTACAGTCTGTACTCTATACGTCTCACTTTAGCCTCATTTTGCTGTTCTGTTTTTTTTTTTTAATATTAGGTATTCCGGTTTAGTCGGATTAATTCTAAGCCTTTAAGACCCCACCTCACGAGTCCTAGAGGAGATAAACCTGAAACTCCAAGATCCCTCAGGTTCTTACGTAGTTTGTACACTTCTGCACACAAGGAGTCTTCACATACTTGATTGTTCAGCTGATGATTGATCACTGGCTTCCTCCTGCTCAATATCAGGTTTTCATCAGCTCCCAGGTTTCATAGTAGCTCTAACGCTTACACTGCTGCGGGAAGCGAGGCGTTTGTAATGGATCCGATCAAGAAGCTTTGCCCAAGACCCTAAGACCTCACCCTAAGAGCCTTAGAGGAAATAAATTTGGAACTTCAAGATTCTTTAGGCTCTTACGTAGTCTATATACTTTTGCGCACAAAGAGTCTTCATATACTTGATTGTTCAGTCGATGATTAATTACTGGCCTCTTCTGTTCAACATCAAGTTCTCATCAATCCTCAGGTTTTCTAATAGCTTAAATTTTCACATTGTCGATGGAAGCGAGGCGTCCGTAATTGTTTCGATTAAGGAGCTTTGTCCAGGGGCTAGAGCATCATCAACAGGAACATTTCCTATTTTTTCTTCTTTGACGTGACTCCAATTCAAGACCTCCTAAAAAGAAGAGCTTCAAGTGAGGAGTTGAAATCATTTAGGTCATTTCTATGTCTCATTTTGCTGTTCTTCTTGGGATGCTTTGCGAATCATCCTGGCAATCTTCTCCTCCTACCTGTCTAGAGAAATATAAAAGGATGTATACTATTTTTCTGGTACTAGGAACAGTGGAGTTGTATACTGTAATTCATGGACATAGTTGATCAGTTCTTATTGCATACAACTTTATTTCGGGGGATTTGGACTGTCCTGTGGACGAAATTTATAGCAAAAAAAAAAATAAAAATGAAAAGAGCATTTCACAAGGGTGGAGCCAGGAATCCAGTAACAAACGGAAGATATCTGGCATGAAAATGCAAGTTGTATGGTTTTATGGATCAAAAGTAAGTAGCTTCGTATATACTTTCTTTGTCTAAGGTGGTTTACAAAACTTGGCAAAGCTATTTCCGAAGTTGGACACCTGTGTCCTGTCCTGATCATGATCCAGCCATGTGAATCGGTTGCACCCAAACAAATTAGCGGGCCAACAAGCGTTACGGTGTCTGTAATATTTTCTTTTTAACATTGATTTAGTGGCTGCAATTAAGAATGGCATACCACCAAGCCACCATAATAGTTCAAAGTTTTAACTTTGGATAGAATCTTCTTGGAAAAAGCACGGGATTCGATTTTTATGAATCATAAAATATACCAATTCCTAATGCCCTTGTGTACTTTTTGATATTTTTTATGTATTAAAATAAATTATTTAATTTTAAATTGTTTAATTATTTAAACTATAGCCGGTTTTTTTATAGTCGAATATCGAATAAATTTTAAATTTTTTATATTACTAAATTCAGGAGCTTTATTTTGAACAATCTGAACCTAACTCTCAAGAGCTGTGAAATTGCTATCTCTTTAAGTTATATCATCATCATTGTCTGTCCTTTGAATATGGATTTCAGTTACAATGACACAACATGCATTTTGCAAAAGGAATCTCACGAAATTAAAATGTTGACTGCTTTTTGTTTGGCAATTAGCAATTTCTAATCGTTGAAAAACTCTGCTGTATTCGCCAAGAAGGACCTCCTAAAGTCACAAAACTGGTTGTATCGAATTGAATTTCCAATTCTTATCTTGTTTTGAGACCTTCCCAAAACACCTGTACCCCAGTTTGACATGTAAACCGTGTTTTTGGATTAGCTAGCCTTTGTGTAAGCGCACACCCAAGGAAGGAACCATACAGAGGCTACACGTGTCATCTTTGGGCATGGACTTGGTGATAGGGTTAATGTTGTCGGTCATTGTCCTTTTACTATTGCAAGTCAAGACAGATATGGAGTAATCTTGGGGTGTTGGTGGTAGCTACGAGGCAATCTTGCTTCCTTGCAATTAGTTCTTATTGACCCTTGTGCTACTTAATCAGATGTTAACATTTACTAAGACCATCTTTCCCTCCACTATATAGGAAAATTATACATCACTTTCATGCGCTTAGAGGTTCATTTTTTTTGCGTTGTCATGTGCATAATCATAATCACGGATCCAACTCCCACCTTACCCATGCCTGATGGTTGTGGGTCATCTTAGTCCTTATGTTCTTGCAGGCACATCAAGGGGCTCTCATGTCATGAGTTTTGCTCCCTACAATTTAATTGCTTCAATAACCACACACCCACCTTTCAGGAAAAAAGAAAAAAGTTACCAAGGGAAAGATCGTGGCAGGAGTGAAAATTTCCACAATTGCCAACAACTAAACCTCTCGGCTTTGCTTTTCTCTTGGGGCATTCAAGATTGTCCTAGTTGCCCTACCATGTTCGTAAGCAGATTCCTTCTTCAAAAGTCAAATTTGTGATGCTGGTTTTGACGTTTTTACTTTTCAGGCTTATGAAAATCAGACCACAAGGGTGCCTGAATCCCTTTAGAAGTTAGGCTTTGGCATTTTCCATGATGCATAGTATAGTATTATAGGTCGTCAAGTCTTTAATGCATTGTGAAAACAATGGGAAATTTCTTAATATTCACTTAAGTGGGAGAATAATCAAACTTATCTTTGTCTGCAATCATGGAAAGAACTTTGAGATGTGTCATTACGCAATGGTTTTATCTAAGCACTCAGGCTAGTAGTCCATTTCATCGAACAAAACACACATAGTGAAACGCACATTTTGTGGAAAAAGGCAAGGCAAAGCAACCGCCTTTGAAACTTGAAAGAAGATAAAACTTATAAATAAAGATATAACACGGGTCACAGAGCAGGAGCAGAGGCTCAAGAATAGTAGAAAGACCAAACATTAAGAAATGAACGGTAGGAAACAGAGATTTGACAGGAAGCTGAGGCACAACCCACTGAAGGATAATACATGCAAGGAACTTTGGGACTGTCTGTCTATTCACACCTCTTTCACGCAAAGCAATAATAAACCCAAGCTAATTCTGTACCTAAAGACGGTGCCAGTTCCCAACAAACATACGAATGCCGATTAACAAAGATGCCGACAGCCACCTTCCACATTTACCCACACCTCTGGTTTTATAATTTATAGAGTGAAGGCCACAAAAATCCTTTTTTATTATATTATTCCATTGGAATGGAATTGAAACAACCCCATTCATGGATGGTCAAAAGCAATCCCATTTTTGGCACTGGGAACAAATCTATGTGTCTTCCATCTCGTCAAGGTGGGGACCCGAGTACTTATGCCACGTTTGCCGAAATGTACGAGAACAACTCAAACACAGCTAGCTAACCTAAGCGAAGCAAAGTTAAGCTAGTAGCAACCAATATTTATTATATAGACACGAAGAAAAGGTAAATATAGAGTGGGGTGCATCAGGCATGTGATGATGGTAAAAAGGAAGGTGCTTGGCGTGAAGAAGATGGAAACAAATCAAAGAGTGGTTGCGGGGCTTGTTTTGGGAGATGGGTCTTGGTCTAATATTCATTATTTTATTGTATTTATGGGTTTTACTTTACTCTGTTTCCATAGGTAAAAGAAAACAATTGAAAAGGTTGCTGTCTGCGTAACAAGAGGAGCCATTTGGTGAGCGGCCAAAACAGGGGAGAGAAACCCCTTTTGCCTAGTTGTTGATATTGGTGTTCTTGGTCCCAATTGAGTGTTTCTCAGCATTTATATTCCTTACTAGTTTTTGTTGGAACCTCTCTCTTGCTTTGGCACACAAATTCTGTATTTTCCTCACTTTATGTCTCTCTCTTGGTCTTGGTGGGTTATTTAGTAAATTAATGGTTATTGTTCCCTTAAATCTTCTTTCTCCTTCTATATACATTGTATTTGCAATTCTCATCCCTATATCCTCCTTCAAGCGTCCCCCTCCTCATCTGAGCCTCTCCTCTCTCCGCCTTCTCCTACCCTTTGTTATTCCAGTGGAGGCTGTGCTTACTCTCTTTCTTGTCTCGAGAAAGAGATAGACAATATCATCAGAGAGCGCATAGAGGCTTCTTGTTTCCTCTGCTTAAGGTTGTTGGAGTCTGACCCTTTTAATTTGTGGTTCAAATTGCTAGATCGGTCGGGTTTTCCTTCTTGTTCTGTGTTGGGTAAGCTCCTTATATTCAACGATCGGTTAGGGATGCGATGAGTATAGCTTATGGGCAGTACTTTGTTCCATTTCTGTTCTTCATTCGTTTCTCGTTTTGTCCTTTCGTTTTGATTTAAGCTGTGAAGCAAAACAAACGTTTTCAGATGAAGGTGTTTCTCTTTGTTTAAATTTGTTAAAGCTTTTCTCTTTTCTCTTATATTTTTGTTATCGGCTTTCAACTTTCTCGTTCTTATTTTTGTTATCAACAAAAAAGTTTGAGTCTTTTAGTGATTTTTTTTTTCTGGGATTTCGACTGTAACTTAATTTCAGAGACCCTTTTTCGTAGGGAAATCCCATATTACCTTCCCATTTTGAAGATGTGGTTCATCGGTTTTGATATCTTTACATCATTTACGTTCGGTGACAACTTGAAAGGTTAAAACTTTTAGTATTGTTTTCCGAGTTTCCTATTGTTTCCTTAATGAGGAGTGAAGTAATTGATATTTGCACTATCAGGCCGTATGCTTTGCCCTTTTTTTTATTTCTTGGTTTGTTTTCTTCACCTCGTTTGATTTCCTAGTTTTCCTTCATTTATTGTTTTGGGTTGTGGGATGAGTAGATTTTCTTTGTTATGATAAAAATTGTCCCACATCGGTAATAAAAGAAGCTGATGCGGGGTTTATAGGCTTGTGAGCTCTCCCACCCTTTAAGCTAGCTTTTGGGGTTGGTTCTCTCATAAGTTCTATAACAATTGGTATCAGAGCGCGGTCTTGGAGTGGTGGCCTGGATGTGTGTGTGTGCCAGCCGTGACCAACATGGCCGTAACCAATGAGGTCATTGGTCCTTATGAGGGGGCGAATGTTATGATAAAAATTGTCCCACATCGGTAATAAAAGAAGCTGATGTGGGGTTTATAGGCTTGTGAGCTCTCCCACCCTTTAAGCTACCTTTTGGGGTTGGTTCTCTCATAAGTTCTATAACATTCTTCGACCTCAGTGTTGACTGTTAGCCTGTCTGATTCTGTTACAACTCATTTAAATGTTTTCTTGTTCTTTCATGCTCGCTTGAGTTTAGGTTTTGATTCTTCGAGATTTATACATTTGTTGTATATACAAAGTTTCTGAGGTTCACTGGGTCTAGTTGCTAGCCATACATTCGCTATGGCGATGCGGCATTTGTCAGTCTTATGTCTTACTGACATGCATGTGATTCTCTGTTATGCCTGACTCAGTCACCTACCAGCAGATGATTGAAGCTGAACTTGAATAAATAAATTGACTGGGCCTTCTTCAGTACATTAGCAAGGTTATGCCTATTCATATATTTTTGGATTAGGTTCGTCTACATCTGTGGACAGTCCATCTGTGTCCTTTGTAGAGAAAGTAGACTTGGCAAATCTTATGGGTCATGACAAGTTAAATTTATGTAGATGTGGTTGCATCCTATCGTAGGTTGAATTCCTGGGAAAAGAGGTTCGGAGCCCTCACATTAAGGGTTCCCATCAGAATTGGCATGTACTATTTGTGAAACATGTCAAATTGAAGCTTCTTGTCATTGTGATATTTGTGCTTGTAGAGCTGCTTGATCTCAGTATTTAGTAATATATTCAAGTTCTCTTACTGTTTTATTAGGAGCTTTGTGGATGTCAAAGCTTTGTGGATGTCAAAACTAACATTCTGCGTTTGGTTATCTTATCAGCATCCGTAAAATTGTAGATTCTAGATAATTTTACAAGGGTCGTCGTGGTTATCCTTATGCAAGGGCACAGGAGTGTGATTGGCTCCTTGCCTGAGACATTGGACTTTGATCATGGATCTACATCAGGTAATGCCTTTGTAGATCCACAAATTCGCTGGAATAGTTTGCGAAATCCTGCAGACAGCCGCTTGGCAGACTTTATACTGTCACCTAGTCACATGACTGGTGCCTTTGTAAATTCGGTTGACCAAGAACGACAAGGTCCTAGCGAATGGAACATGGGAGAACCGAGTTCTAGTGGGCTGCGGAATGAGGCAATTCATGATGAGCACAAAAGAGAACATGGATGGTCATCTTCTGTAAGTGCGTATTCTGGACCTGGCCCAAGACTGGAAGAAAGGCGATATGGACCAACTAATATTCTTCCATTCGACAGTGTTCATGTTGACTCTCAATTCATGCAAAGTTCCAATTCTGATGGAATGACACAGAATCTCAACTTAAATGCTGGTCCTGTTACTCATGGCATTGATAATTTTCCAGTCATGGAAGCCTCTGGTAACAAGGCTAGTTGGACAGGGAATGAACATGCTCCGTCTAGCAGTGGATATGATTCTTTGTTACTTGCTCCTGGAACTAATGGATACTCAGTAGAACAACAAGATGATATACCCGGTTGTCCAGTGGATGGCCGCCCCTGCAAAAGAAAGGCTGTTGAAATAAATGTTGGGCAGTCCTCTATTGGTGGAAGTTCAAGCTTCTTTCAGTCCTCAGAGCAAAATGCATGGCCTGGTGTCCCTGCCTGCTATGATGCAAACAGTAGCTTAAGTATGGGTGCCCAGCCGGAGCTGTTTAATGCAAGACTTGGGTTAGGTGCCAGAGGCCTAGCCTGTGATGGCAGTCCTGATTTGGAGATGGCAAGACGTACAGAAAGTTCCCACAGAAATTTCCGCCTAATAATAAATCCTGCAAATGAAGAATATGTACCTCCTGCTCTATTTCCTACAGGAAGTGCTACTAGGCGTTCTGGTATACCATCTTCACACCACTCATCAAGACTTTTTCCCGTTGATCATTCTTTGAATTTGAGGTCATTCCCGACAGTGGATGGTGCTAGTTCTGTTAGTCAGCAAGCTGGTGTAACTGTTCCAGCTTTGGTGCAGAACTCACAATCATTTAGGTGGAATGAAATCCCTAGCTCAAGAGTTGGTAGCTCATCAAGTTCTATAATTTTATGTGATGCAGAGGAAGCAAATTCGAGAAGCAGGGGGAGCAATGTCTGGGAACATTCTGTAACTGTACCTGCCACTGAATTAAGAGCTTCAACCAGAATTCCAGCCCCTGCTCATGTAACTGGTGGAAACATCAATGGTACTGGAAATGTTTCTTCCTCATCCTGGACAGCTCCTAATACAGGGGTTCACCCTCTGGCAGCTCCTACCTGGATTCCTCAGCCCAATCCTCCAAGAAATTCTCGGAGATTAGCTGAGTATGTCCGTCGGTCATTGTCTAATTCGGCTGTGGGTGAAGCAGGTGGACAAAGTAGCTCCCGTTCCCCACCACAACCGGGTCTTACTTCTTCAGGGGATATGACACATTCATCTAATAACCATGGACATCATAGGTCACATGCAAGATCAGCATCACGGTTGGAGAGACAAGGGGACAGTGTACTAGGAATTCCTTATCCACTGCGAACTTTGGCTACAACCAGAGAAGGAAGAAGTAGGCTTGTTGTATCTGAGGTCAGTTCTGGCTTTTAATGTGGTTAATCTGTAAAACTTTGTCCAGTTACCTGTTTACCACTAAAATTTTGATGTCATCATTTCTTTAGCTAGATCTGGCACCTGTCAATGTTATACCCTTTCTCATGTGCACTCATTACTTGGATATTTTCTAATTGGATTTGTCCACAATTTGGATATCATGCCCTGAGTATAAAATACTTGTCTATAGGTTGTCCTCGTCATAAACTTCAGTCTGCTATTGGGTTCTTTGTGTTAGCCATCTCCGGATCATTCTCCATCTTAACCTTATTTGTTATTTAAGTGGAGTTCTTGCAACATTTCCTTGGAAATGTTCATTTCTCTGACTGTAGCTCCTGTGGTCAACTGAATGTTGGTCCTATTCTTCAATTTGAAGTTCAGATAAATTGTTCTTGTCTTTTATTTTTTAAATTTATGTTTTTGTCATTAGTTATCCACTTGTATGCACATGCACTAAGCGTTCCTACATTGGAAGTTGGTTTATTATTGTCGATTCTTTTAAGCTCTCGAGTTGCATGGATATATTTGATTGTCTCCGTTCCACATGTGGTATATTCAACTAGCATTCATTTGGATCTCACTTTGGTTTTAATTTTCCTGTAACAGATTCGTAATGTCTTGGATGTTATACGCAGAGGAGAAAGCTTACGAATTGAGGTGCACTTTTTACATCAATTTAATGCCAATGCACCTTTGCATGAGTGTTTGGTTTCATGATGTCAGAATGCTTACATGTGTGTGGGTCATGCCCCTATTGTTGGAATCTGCATGTTTGCAAGTGGAGTGTTGAGTGCATAGTGACGGTCTGTATCACACAATATGTGACTTAATACCGAAGATATGAAATCAGGAGGGCAATAATTGTAGTTCTCCATGCATGCTTGAATGAATGATCTGAAACTTGGATAGTATTGTTGTGCTATTGAAATATCATTTAATATATATGTTTGATTTTAGTTTCGGTGCTGAAACTACATCACCTTTCACTACTATATTTTCCTTGCTTCATATGACTATACTGCACGGTTATGTGCATGAATTGCTAGATGACTGGTTTTATCCACAAGCATTTTTTTTTATTATGTCAGTCTAGCGTTTTCAATTGTTTTCTTGTTTTATGTCAGGATTTTATGCTTCTTGACCAATCAGTATTTTTTGGGGTGGCGGATATTCATGATAGGCATAGAGATATGCGGCTTGATGTTGATAACATGTCATACGAGGTATAGTACACAGAAAATTTCTTGGGCGTGATTTGCTTTCGTTAGATTATACTTACAATGCTAAACTTCTGTAATCATAGGAGCTGTTGGCTCTGGAAGAGCGCATTGGCAATGTTAACACTGGATTGAGTGAAGAAACTATCTTAAGGCACCTAAAACAGTGGAAACATTCTGTCAAGATGGGAGCTGAAGGGGAGACAGAGCCATGCTGCATTTGTCGAGTAAGGATGGATCATTTTGTTTCCTTACCATTGCCAGTTTTTCCTGTCTGTGTGATCACTTATGAGTTGTCTACTGCATGAACACAGGAGGAGTATAATGAGGGAGAAGATATTGGGAAACTGGACTGTGGGCATGATTTCCACACAGGTTGCATCAAACAATGGTTGATGCTCAAGAATTGGTGCCCCATATGTAAAACTACGGGGCTCACCACCTAACCTGAACAGCTACAAGATGTTCATGGATTATATATACTCTTCAGAAGACTATCAAAAGCAAGTTTGGTCGAACCACTTTACTGATTACTTACTCACAGTCCGGGTGATACCAAGGAGGCAAAGCACCAGTTGTTGACCAGAATTTATGGGAGGCATGCACTTTCTTCCTCCATTAAGTTGGGAGAAGGGGAAACCAAAGTTCTCTAGATACTGCTACTGCCAAAAGAAGTGGGAATGCAAAACTAGTTTTCTTCATGCTTGTTACTGAAGGGGGTAGTTCTTAATGCTTACTGAATATGCATTGTGGCTTTTTATTTATTTATTTGTTTATTTTTCTTCTCTTTTAGATGTCACCAATTCAAATTTAAAGTTGCTGCAACAATTTTTGTGTAGCTAAATTGTAGCTCAGCTAATAAATCCTGAAGCTTGGCGCCTATATGTACCTTTTGTCTTTGCTTACTTCTCTCTTTGGTTGATTCTGTGAGACAAGAAAGGACAAGTAGGAAAGAGCATGGACGTTTTAGTGTAGTCTTTTGGGTTAAACGGTATTGCAAGCAGTGTTTGGGCTACAGGACTGTACTGGTCGATACGGGGGTCTGTTTCGTATTGGAAAACGGTATGGTATGGTCGAGTACTAGACTTTCATCACGTACAGGCCCAAGGTACCAACTGGTACTTATAGGTGTTGGTCGAGAATCATCATTTTACAAAATTTGAGGGACTAAATTATATAAAAAGTCATACCTTAAATCTTAACCGTAGCAGTAAGCCCCTCTCCCGTATCTTTTAAGTTTTTTCTTCTCTTTTGTGCGCGTCGTATCCTCTCTCTGCCAATCCTCAACGGCTTCCTCCTTGGCTCGCATCGTGGGTTCTGCATCAGATTATCTGTGTCACTAACCTTGGTCTTATTATGTTAGACAATTAAAATGTCAGATGTTTTTGTTTTAACTAAACAACATCTGATTCTCAGCTTATTTTGAGCGAAGCTTATTTGTTCTTCTTTAATTTTGCTTCTCGCCTCAACTTTTTCCGTCCCCCTAATTCATAAAACATCTCAGATCGAGCTTGGGGATTCTTAAAGGTTAGAGGTATGCTCTGCCACTCTCTTGCGTTTGTTTCTTCCATGAGTCTTGCACATCTTTTCTCTCCCACTCTCTTGCATTCCTTTCTTCTGTCACACACCTGCCTTCCAAAAGTTTTGGTTAATTCGTTGAATGCATATTGAATGCTTGAGGTATGCTCTTTGCCATCTACTCTCTCTCTCTTGATCTTTTCTTGTCTACTTCACCACTCTCTTCCATCAGTAACAAACCCCAACATGGCTTTGAGCCCTTCTGTGATTCGTTACTTTCTTCTTTCTTATAAAGAATAATTATTCTTTGCATTATTTTCTTCTAGATCTGATATGATATAAAAGAGAATTTAGGCTTTCAATTTTCTTTGCGGTGTTTTGCATCGCATGTTTTCCGCTCTCTTTGTGGAAATATTCTGCCTTTCTAAAAAGTAGTTTCAGAGCGATCAAATGCGACTATCTCTCATCATCTTACTCCATTTTTTCTCCTTTCATTAATTCAACGACATTTTCTAGTTGCCTCTATGTCGTGTTGCTTTCTGGGCTGTTGTTGGATTTTCTTGACCAAAGTGATCATCGTGGGTGTTACCATGTTATTGCTCGAATTGACTAGACTACCCTTATGGCATCGGCACTCATAGTAAAGACCATAAGTGCTAGGATTCAAGTCTTATAGATAGGCAATTCAGGAGATATCAGACGGATAACAATATAGATAAGTTTGGAGATTAATGAAAACGATGGAGGTGAAGTACATTTTTGGTTTGTGCTGTAGTAGACCACAATTTTTTTTTTTGGTTTACTTGTTTAATTCGGCTTCATGCAACTTGAGTTATTGATGTCTACTTAGACAATCTTTGCCTTTTACCTAATTTTTGTTTCTTTATGTTTGTTTCAATGGAGAATGTAAAAGGTACATAAGTTTGTGTATCTCTAATGCTAATGTGTTCCTCGCATGGGTCCTTTCTCCACATTCTTTGTCATAATAATCTCAGTTTGCCATTGGGAGTTGTTATTCTTGTATAGTTAACTAATAGCTACCTTCGTTTTCTGGCGGTTCTTATTTGTGACACTCTATATTCTCCTTTTGAAACCATTTGTTTTGATGTTTGTTTGCAGTTAGATGGTGTTGCGCTTATTCTTACAAAATTGAAGGACATCGTAATCATAGCCAAAGTGAATGCTGACACGTATACCCGTCTTGCTAGCAAATATGCTGTTGAGTATGTGTGAGATTTCTCAACTACAAATTTAGCTTTCCTATCACTAGTTTATGATATGGTGCACCATGCTTGTTTTGCTGGATTTGGAAAACATATTGATGGCCTTCCTTTGACTAGTTCTTTTAGTTATTAATGTATTTATTTTCTTTGTCTTTTGAAATTGATTAACGACTAAATGAAATCTATAGAGGATTCTTTATCTTTATTTTTACACACACACACACATACATATAGAGAGAGAGAGTAATGGTTTTTGGGATTTAAAGCTTGTATCCTTTCACCGACTTATAAGAAAGCTTGCATCTCTTTAAACAATGTTGTTCAAATAAACCTTAGTAGACTTTGATAAAAGAATTTAAACTTACCACTTAATAAAATTGGAATATGTAAAAGTGTTGAAAAAGTGGTCTTACTTGAAATAAGTCTTCTTATGACTATTTTTGCCAATTTCATCAGTGTTGTATTGGGTAAAGTGAGTCTAATTGAACTCTTGATTTTGAGTAGTTTCTCCATGTTCCAATCCTTTTGAGAAAAGAATGTAAGAAATGTCTGCATGATTCAAGTTGAATCTAATAGTTTTTCCTTTTTCTCCTTTTTGTTCCTTTTTGTTTGCTTGTTGTCTTTGAGTTGGTAGACAAGTTGTGTTAGTTTATGATGTCTGTTTGTTCCAGCTACATAGAAATTTACCTTATGATTGATGATTCTTGTAAGATTACAGTTTCTATTTTCCTTGTAACCAAAATTTGGTTGAGCTCTGCAATAAATAGGTAGCTTAAACTTAGAGTTTCAATGTGTTGATGCATTTGGTTGTCTTCAGACCTGTGATTTGTTATAAAAAAAACTGAGAACGTGCATTAGTTTAGGCATCTTATTCAGGCTTGGTTACACTAGTCATTAGGAATCTGCTGACTCAAACATGGATGATGATAGATCGCCATATATTATGTATGATTGTTGAAGATTTTACCTTTCTAATTTATTCTATATAAATATAGGTGAAGATAATAAAGTGTTTTGTTGAAAATATTATGGTCAACATATCATTGAACCAGCTTTGTTTTCTCGAGGAGGTTAATGGGTTGTCCAAATAAGTGATCTAAAAGACTTTACTTATAGGAAAATATTGACAAGGTAACATCTTTCTTTTTCACTATCAATTCAAGTCAAACAAATTATATTGAAGATTTTCCATTGTCTACGGACATGACCAACTCCCAATTGGTATTTATCTTATACCATAATACTATTAATAATGGCATTATATCTATTGACTTGTCCACGATTTACTAATGAAACTGGTTTTTTATGATTCTTATAGGCATAACAACTATATGATGTGAGCGATGTGATGGTAAAACACTCACAATAAAACAATTTTATCAACTACGATGGTGTGGATATAGGTGGTTTTCTTGAGACATGTGATTGTCTAATTCCATATGCAGGAGGCCTTTTTTGTAAATACAAAGTGAAAAGAAAGTAGACTGTTTAAGTTAAGTTGTGTATCTTTATTGACGAGGTCCATATTTTGTTTCATACTAAAAATTGGCAATTTCTTTCTTATATTCTAATTATTGTGTAATTTTTTATAATTTCATTATTATGTATCGTCTATAAATGACGAATCATTGTGTTAAAAAATATTTTTGTGCCAAAGTGTGAAATGTTTAATTGTTAAGATTGTCATTAAACTTCTAGCAATGGTATGGACAAAAAAACGAACATCAAACTTCTATTTTTTTTCGGGGATGACATTATGTGGGAAAATATTAGCAAAAGCAAAAATGTAAATGAAGCCGTAATGTAAATGAAGCTGTGAGAAACTCATGGTGGAATGGGGAAAAAATCAGGTTGTATATATGTCTTCATAGGTTACAATTTTGAAAGTAACATTCTTGAAAACAAATTAACACTAGTCAATTTTGAGAATAAATCACAATTTACAAATATAATTGCAACAAAGGATCTTTGGATTCATGTGCTAAACAATTGTAATACAGGTATTGACATTAACTCTAGCTTCCCTTCAATATGCGCCAAAGAGAGCAAACATAAGCAAGAAGTTGAACCAATTGCATCTTCATTGCTAGCTGAAAATGATTGACTTGGACTTGAACTACTCTAGCATCCAAAGCTGCAAGAAGGTTCAAATTCTCTTAGGAACAAAATTTGACAGCATCTTTCGTCATTATCATGTCAAGTTGATTCTTAAGCTTGTGTGTGTGTGCGTACGCATGGAACCTCAAGATTGAAGACCAACCATAAAACTGATAAAAACATATGCAAGACAAATATCACATCATTGTTATGAAAGTCTCTTTGAATGGAACCATAAATTTCATAAAGATAGTAACAACCAAGAATTTGTCTCCTCGTTTGGCATTGGAAAAGAAAATTCAAAATAAAGTTATCTTGAACCATTTAACATGAAGCATAAAGTATTTTTTGTGGTTTTCTTCTTTTGCTCCTTTAGCAATCATATAAAGGGATCCCAACCAAATTGACGTGGAAAATAACAAAAGAATAGCCAACATAGATTAACAAAATGGTGATTAATATACATACGAGCTAAATATCCCTACCAGTTACAAAAAGGCACAAAATTGAACTGATAATTCTGAAATGTTCAAACTTCTAGGTAAAGACCATAAATGAGTTGCAACTTTCTACCAAACTCCAACCTGACCTTATACCTGGAATAAAACTAGGAGTAATCTCCTTTGATTTATAAATGATCTCTCATAACCTGCGCTTATAATTGACATGATTTATATATTGAATTCTAAAAAGCTTGAAGTTGTTATCCTATCCCTAGATTTATGAAAGGCATTTGACAATATTGATCTTTAGCACAGGTGTACTTCCTAATAAACAACTCACCTATGCCTCATTTTCATATGGGAAAAGGCCTATAATAGAGATATACTTTATATCCCTTTGTAGATGATTTGATAATAACTGCAAATGTTTCAGTGGAAAACATAAAGATTAAAAGCAATCTTTGTGCTGTAATTTAGTATCTAGATTATCAATAAGCTTTTCAAAAAGCTACCTTATCCCTGTTACAAAGCTAACCTTAGACCAACACCTATAGCTACTTTTATGTAGCTAAATGCTTGAAACATGAGTTAGGACTCATAAACAAGCATAATTAATCAAAAATAAACAACATTTGAACCATTCATAGGCATTGAACAAAAAGTGAACTTAAGTTGAAATTCAAGTATACCAAATGAATAGTAACCGACTAAGTTTTGAAAAATCATAACTTAACCCGTAGACCTCATAATTTAGTGATTGAAGTTGCTATCTATTCATCTTAATGAGTGCTAAGTGCTCACCAAATATCATAGGATGAAGAGGTCTGTGCTAAAAGTTATGTCATGCAAAAAGGGGCTATCTCTTGAAGGTGACCTGAAATGTGCACCAACTTCGGAGAATAAACTATACTTATTGGCAATGAATTATGGGGCAAGAAAGGTGTCATTATCTTCATATATGTCTTAGCTTTCAAACAAAATCTTCTTTGCTAAATTTAGACAACAATAAGGTATCCAAAACATATTTCTCTCGCGGCTACTCTATCAGACCTAACATTCCAGATTTAACACCTAAGTTTGTATAGGCATAACTTCATGTAGAAAAACCAGAAAAATGCTAAAAAATATGAAAATTTTTCCTTAAGATGTCTACTTTTAGGGCATACATGTCTTGTTAACAATATCCAATGCCACTATCCCTAGCATTCCACAAACAAGAACCTACCCTTGCTGCTAGGAAGCAGGATAACACCTAAACCATATACAAGCCATTCCAAATCTTCCATATACACTTCCAAATGTACACAAAATACATGCATAGACCATTTACATATACAAGAGCCCTAAACCAAAAGAGAGTATATACTTAAACTTGGGAGGTTATAAGTGTTAACCCTCTCCGATACCCACTCCTAAAAGAGAACAGGCATAATAACGATAAGATCAAAAGAAGAGGCAACCTAAAACATTTAGCTTCATTCTAGCATTTTTGTGATTCAGTTTTGAGCATTCACATTCCATCAACTATCACTATTATCACTAGAAGTTATAAAGACATCTCATAATGAGAATAATAAAAGCAACAAACATTGTACAAGAAGTACTTCAATGCCTACTAATCAAACATCTCATTAACAATAAAGACGCTTCTCGAAACTCTCTTTAATCATTAGTTAAAGTGGGCTCAACGTATTGCTTGGTTCTTGTTATGATATTGTTTATACTATTCCTTTCAATGATAAACTGCACTAAGATGTTAAGCATGATCAAATTCCAAATTTAATAAATGAAGCTTAACTACCCAGAACATCACAGAAGTTGATTGTTCAAAGCTAGATGTCCTCTTGAAACTTCATCATTAATAAGAAAAAGATGATATCCTGGAGATGAAGGAAAACAATAGGTCAAAAATCAAGTTCAATAACTTGCATGCAAGCTTCTCCAACTTCTCTTGCTCAACTTTCTGGAGTGTAAAGTCAATAATTAAGGCATTGCTAAGCCTTGACGAAAATTAAGAAGAAAATGTATAGCTTAACAAGCAAAACACAAAAGTATGTAGCCATCTAATTGAAACAGGAACTATAGGCAACAGAAGAAGATAAAAATCTATCACAGGCAAAACATCATTATGATAATAATTAATGCATATCCTTCACCCATAGTACCAATGAACATAAGGATTGGCACATATATGCCTCCCTTACCAATCCATATGGATGCAGATGATATAAAAGGCATTGCAAATTATCTACCTACCAAGACATCTAAACTAATTAACTTGGCATCTTATTAGAAGAATAAAAGAAAGATCAACATTTACATTTTCAGCCTCAACCTCTTGCCAGTACTAGAACCAATTACAAACATATCATTTTAGTTGAAATATGAACCCGATTTACAACATACTAAATTGACAATATCTGAACCAATCTCAAAATGCATAATTGATAAATTTCAAACTTACTTGAAGAATAGCCTTAAATAAAGAAAGAGAAAACTACCCACCAAGAGAATAAATACAAACATTGAGAATAAGCAACACAAAATGTGATATGTGCAAAGACCAACTCCCATAACGTTTAACAGTATTAACCAAATATTCAAAATTTGCATAAAAGCTCAATGGCACACAAGTCGTGAGGAAACTACTAAAATGGAAAGGAATAAGAAACAATACAAGATCCTGCATAAATCAAATGCAGGAATTACCTTGATATAGAGATTTTCTGCAGCTTTTTCCTCCTCATTGAGAATTTTTCCACCGTTTGAGAACCTTCGATAGACCATATGGGTCATTGATCTCGTAGCCATGGTGAATATTTGCAGCCCGAAATGAGATTACACATATGATTCAAACAACAAACATTAAAACTTCAAATGTGTAGATTATTGACAACAAATTGAAACTAAGCATGTAGAGCTAGTAATTATCACCAACATCATTTAAATTTCTATTTATTCTTCAGAAAAATACCCAAGGATACTCTCAAAACAATAATGCCTTTAATATTTTTAAGCTTACTGATGATAAACCAAAAATTAGAAATTGTCAAAGGAAGAAGTGAATCAATGTCGTGATAGGAAAAAAAACAAAACCTTCATCAAACAACATCTGTTTGAAATACAATAATGGAGGAAGTACGTCCATGAGAAGCAACATGAAGTTGGTGTAGGAAAATCCCGGGAGGTACATCACATGTACCGGAAGCGGAAAACAAAAATTTTTATTCCCGGGACCTTCCCGA
>JANZLD010000006.1:8764066-8785439 GCA_026413575.1 Erythroxylum carthagenense | reverse complement strand
ACCAATGAACATAAGGATTGGCACATATATGCCTCCCCTACCAATCCACATGGATGCAGATGATATAAAAGGCATTGCAAATTATCTGCCTACTAGACATCTAAACTAATTAACTTAGCATATTATTAGAAGAACAAATGAAATATCAACATTTACATTTTCAGCTTCAACCTCTTTCCAGTACCAGAACCAATTACAAACATATCATTTTACTTGAAATATGAACCCAGCTTACAACATACTAAATTGACAATATCTGAACCAATCTCAAAATACATAATTGATAAATTTCACACTTACTTAAAGAATAGCCTTAAACAAAGAAAGAGAAAACTACCCACCAAGAGAATAAATATGAACATTGAGAATAAGCAACAAAAAATGTGATATGTCCAAAGACCAACTCCCATAGCGTTCAACAGTATTAACCAAAAATTTAAAATTGCATAAAAGCTCAATGGCACACAAGTTGTGAGGAAACTACTAAAATGGAAAGTAATAAGAAACAATTGAAACAATACAAGATCATGCATAAAACAAATGCAGGAATTACCTTGATATAGACATTTTCTGCAGCTTTTTCCTTCTCACTGAGAATTTTTCCACCTCTTGAGAACCTTTGATAGACCAGATGGGTCATTGATCTTGTAGCGATGGTGAATATCTGCAACCGAAAATGAGATTACACATATGATTCAAACAATAAACATTAAAACTTCAAACGTGTAGATTATTGACAACAAATTGAAACTAAGCATGTAGAGCTAGTAATTATCACCAACAACATTTAAATTTCTATTTACTCTTCAGAAAATACCCAAGGATACTATCAAAACAATAATACTTTTAATCTTTTTTAAGCTTACTGATGATAAACCAAAAATTAGAAATTGTCAAAGGAAGAAGTGAATCAATGTCATGATAAGGAAAAAAAACAAAATGGAAGTTGGACCTTTATCGAGCAACGTCTGTTCCAGATACAATAATGGAGGAAGCACGTCCATGATATGCAACGGGAAGTTAGAACCTGAACACAAGTCAGTTTGTATGGTCAAAACTGCTACTTAATTGTATGTGGCAAGATATTTATCTGAAGACCCCGCGACTTAAAGAAAATTATAGATACCAATTGTCACGGATTGGAGTCTAAGTTCCACGAAATACAATCCCATAATTCTTTTTATGATAAATGAATGAAAAGAAGTCAATTTAGTCCCCTATCATAATAGGAAGTACCATCTCGACCTTGCTCTATGAATTTGTAGAAACAAGCACATAAAATTTTATCAAAGAATAGCCCAGATAAGATCAACAAACTCCTATACTTATCACCATCATACCATTGCAACAAGCAACTTCTCTATCAAATCATCATTATCACGTAATGTGGGCTCAATAGTTGAATCCAAAGACACAAACTTCTTGTTACAATCCCATGACCAATACAACAATAGTGATAGTTTAAGCACTATATGTGGAAGAACATACATGCCAACAACTTTTGAAGGGTCACTCGAACTTCTTTCCATGTAGGTTGTCCCAAAGACAAGAGCTTGTTCAAGTTTGGCTGCCAAACCAAGAATGCATTCAAACAAAAATACCATAAAA
This sequence comes from Erythroxylum carthagenense, assembly GCA_026413575.1. Lineage (NCBI taxonomy): Eukaryota > Viridiplantae > Streptophyta > Magnoliopsida > Malpighiales > Erythroxylaceae > Erythroxylum > Erythroxylum carthagenense. The sequence continues at coordinate 8,783,831 of JANZLD010000006.1, read as the reverse complement.
AATAAAAAAGGTACCATATACACAGATAACTATAATATTGAAATGAAAGATGAAGAAGTGACTGTGTGTGACAAACATAGTCCACACTAGAAACGACGTCGTTAAGTTAGATAAAACCACACTGACCTGAAGGAAGCAATCGGAGCCGTTAAGAGCTGGGCCATTAAAAGCAACAGGGCGAGCAATCTGGGAGAGGTCCAGGACATAGTTGCCGATAGTGACCTGGGGACGAGGCGGAGAAGTGGGAAGCGGCTTGAAGAAGTCAAAGGATAGGTTCTAGATAGGGAAGTGAGAGTCGGAATGGACATCGAAGAAGGACTTCAAAGCTCGATATGTTCCATGAATTAAGGGGAAGGAAAGAGTTGAGGCGGGAAGCAAAATCAAAGAAGAACAAATCGGCTTGGCTCAAAATAAGCTGAGAATCAGATGTTGTTTAGTTAAAACGAAAACGTCAACGTTTTAAGTGTGGAACAGAATAAGACAAGAGTTAGTGGCACAGATGATCTGGTGCCCCTTTCTTATTTGCTCAGTCTCACAAGCGCACCATTGGGTCGCCGCTTTTTAATCTTTACTTGTCCTTCACTCTTCAAGTTCAAACGTTGATGTTGTTCTGTATGTATATATATTTAATCTCAGCTAAACTTCATCATGGCTTGTTCTGTTTAAGAATAGTTTGAAGTTTGAACAAAACTTGGGTTATGACTTATGGGTTAATACTTTGTGTTTTTCTTTATCAGATAAAGGCTATTTGCTTTGTATTTTTCTTTCCAGATGATGGTCAATCGAACTCGAAGACTTGAATTGAATGGTTAAGCGTACTCTTTTCACCCGTTGCAAATCGCTAAATTAAAGAACTTCTTTCTCTATTTTTTTCCTTATAATTTTGAGTAATAAATTAATAATTATTTTCATTACCAATTATGTAGAAATTAATATTAAAAATTAAATATTTTAATTTTTTAATTAGATTAAACTTAAAGTAACTTGATTTTTTCATGATTACATTGAAATAGTTTCAAAGATTTGTCATGACTCATGAGAGTAAACTCATTATTTAATATAATATGAAATTGTAAATGTTTAAGTAACATTTTCTTTATTTTTTACAACAAATTCATTTTTATAATTTGTATTGCAAATTGTCAAAAGAATAATATAATTAAGATAGAACTTGTTATATATTTTAAATGTACTTATGTATAATATTTTCAATTTCTTTTACAATATTCATTTAACTTTTTAATATGTTTAAATATAAATTATATCCTCAATTTTAGTAAAATATATATACAAAAGCTTTATTTTCAATATTAAGTTATTAATTAAATTTTGACATATATCTTTTTTATTTTTGTAGATAAAAAGATGAAATTTTAAGTACTATTGATAATTCAGCTTCTTTAAGTTATGGAAGATTCGATGATCTAGTTTGAAATCATACTAGATTGAATCTTAGTCTAAATAATCATACTATTTATTTGTATTACAACAAACATTTGAAAAGTGAAGGAATCAATATATTAAAGAAACATTTAACTGGGATCAGAGGTGATGTGGAACCTTGTAATAAAAAAGAGCATATGAAAATTTTGATTAAAGAGTATCAAACTAAGAAATAAAAAGGCAAAGACTGACCTACGAAATTGGTAGTGGAAGTTTTTTTTGTTAAGATGATACTTGTAATGTTGAAGGTGATATTCTTACTCAACAAATAAGGTTGTTGCACCCGATGTGAGGAACACATGTCTTAACTTATTTTGTTCCACAAACAACTCCTTTAACTCAACTTCAATTCATATCTTACAATTTAAAGAAGCAACTCATAATATGGACATAACAATGACTAGATTGTAGTATGATGAAGATATATCATTTAATGTTGCTTAGTCTTATTATTACCAACTTATGGTAGATGTTGTTGTCTCTTATGATACATGATATAATGCTTCTCCATTAATGACTATATAGATAATCTTTTGAGTAACTTTGTTTGTGCAATAAAAAGTTATTTAAATAAAAAAAGAATGATTTGGACAATATACGAGTGTTCAATCATGTGTGATGGGTGGAAATGTATACGACTTAAGCTTATTATCTTTTTTTTTTGGTTTATTATGCTAAGGGGATCATGTTCTTAAAGTCCATTGATGCATTTGGCTTTGTAAGAAATACTGTTACTCCATTTGAGATATTTGATGAAGTTATGAATGAACTTGGACCTGAAAATATTATATAGTTCATCGCTGACAATAATTATGCTTATAAAACAATTGGAAAAAGGTTGCAAAGCAAGTATAATTCTTTTTATTGAACTCCTTTATGTTGCACATTGTATTGACTTAATATTGAAGCAGATAAGAAATCCTATATATATATTTATCATTGATGAAACTATGCAAAAAGTAAGAAAAGTGACCAAATTTATCTATAATCATGCATGAGTTCTGAATTTGATGAGAAAGAGTTTTACTACTAGTAAGAATTTGTGTTGTCCTACCATTACAAGATTTACATTTAACTTCTTATCACTTCAGTGTTTTGTTCTAATGAAGAAGGAGCTGAGATGAATGCTTACAAGGGATAAATGAGTTGCATCTCAATATGCCAAGTTTAATGCTAGAATGAAGGTTTTCATAATTATACTTGAAAATCATAAATTTTGGTCTTAATATCAATTTGTCATCTAATTTTATGAGTGTTTGGTGAGAATACTTCATACAGTTAATAGTGATGAAAGGACAATAATGAATTATTTTTATGATGTCATAGAGAGGGCAATGGAAGCATTGAAGGCCAATATGAAAATAGGTCTTCTTTGTATACCCTTTATCTTGCAGTTATCATTAAAAGATAAGAAAGATAATTTTACTATCTGTTGTTTGGTACTAGGGCATTTTTTAATATTAGTATCTATTTTAGACTAGTTTTTACAAAGAAAACTAAAATTAATAGGAGAATGCTATTAACTATCACAACAATTGTTTCACATGAGATGATACAAGATCTCCTTAGTTCATAAACAAAGGCATATAAAAATGCGTGCAGTGATTTTGAACTGCCTATTACAATTCATCAAAGAGACAAATATAATTTAGGTATATATTTTTTTGCTTTTGTTACTTGTTTAAAACTAATCATCAGTTTATTTTATTTATGAGGTTATTTTTGTTGTCTTAAAGTTTTAGAAATGATGTTTCAAAATTACAAAAGTTTGCAATTAAAAATTTGAGTCAATATGTGAGTGCAACTGGAGTATAAAAAGAATAGAAACATATTTGAATTCACCTATTCCAAATAAAGAAATAGATTGAAACACGAAAGATTGAATAATTTGATATTTGTTTGATACAACTTAAAACTTCAAAAAGGTATATTATTATCATTATTAAGTTGAATATAATTTTTTATAATTTCTTAATAATTTAATTTTAGTTACTTACTAAGACTCCTAATAAAGTAAGTAGTCTTCCTTGACTATATCAAATTTTTAGCATATTGAGTTTATGAAAACTTGAGTTTCATAGTAGAGAGTGACTGAAGGTATTGACACATCATTTGATATAATCAATTTGGATGATATTGATGATGAGACTTTTCTCAATAATAAGGATTTTGTATTAAATAAAAATTGGTATTAGTGCGATTTGAATGGATATGCCATTAAATAAAGTTTCAAATTTTTTATTTTTTTTCAATTTTTTTATTTCACTTATATTTGATATATATTTTAAAATTTATAGATGTAATCTAAACATAAAACTTTTAAGTGCAAGTGTTTTTGTTTTAGGTTTCACTTTTATTTTGTTGTGTTCCTTGACACGAATTCTAATTGTAATTATAACGCCCCAACATATACCTTGGAAGTATTATAGCATGTCTAAGGTGTATTAACAAGTGAGCATAATGAATTAAGTGCATCCAAGTATAGTAAGAGACATCATAGTACTTATTGTAAAAGATTAAGGTAAATAGGTAATTTATTCATTTCGACATGAACATACCTTTGTAATTTGGCCATATCTTGGTCTGTAGACCTTCAAATTGGATAGTTCCAATTGTAAATTAATATAGAGATATAGATCTAAAACTTTCATGAAGGAACTAAAATTTTTATAATGCCTCCAAGGTTTTTGAATTTTGGCTTGAAGTTGAGTTATGGTTGCTATCCTTATTTTCAAACAACCTGTAGTTTTTTAGGTATAACTCCCATAATAATTATCCAAATTGTAAGAAATTTAATACATTAGAAAATTAATACATAAGGGAATGAAATTAATTTATAAGATTGTAGGCTAGTGTGGGAAGTAAAGGAAGACAGACCAATATGCAATTTTTCTAAAGTTAACACATGGACCAATTGGATTAAGGCATGTGTGACCAATAATAATAAAGCATGTGTGTCCAATAGGAATTAAGCATATGTGTGAGTCTTGAAGGTTCTAGAATGGGGATGTGAAGAGGGCAGATGCACAACATTTTGGGGGTTCTAAGTTCAGATTTTTCTCCTCTCCATTTCACCTTCTTCATCCCATCATTTTTCATGTAAGAAATTAAGCCAATCTTAGGTAGAAATCAAGGTAAAAGTTAAGGATTTTCTCTTCATCTTTATCTCTTCTTACTTTGATTACGAAGGAATGAAATTATAAGGTTGGGAGTGGGATTGATATTTTTGCTATTTCTAGTTGGTGAGTCAAGCAAAGCTAAAGAGGAAGGGAAAGAAAGGCAATAGAATACTTACTTTGTCAATTTTCGGGTTTGGGACTTCACTTGGTTGATTTCTATTTTTGTGTATGATTGAATGGATATAAAGATTCATTTGGATGCGGAATGGTTGCTGGGATGTTGATTTGGTGTTATCTTGTATAGAATTAGTTGAATATAACCAAAGAGTATTGTGTAGTGGAATTCTGTCTAGGGCTGAGTCAGTCACATTATTTGAGTCATAATTCAACATAAAGACCTCTAAATTGTGTGATTCATATGAAACCTAAGATATAGAAATAGAAATCTCTAGAAGAGACTCTAACTCAATTCTAACTCGATGACCTTGAAAATTGAGATAAAAAACGATGACCTGATGCTGCCCCTGTTATGGAGCAGCTTGTGATATTTTGCCTATATCTCATGATATAGAAGTCCAAATGTTCTGATTGTTGGTGCTATAGAAAATACAGACATATAGGAAAAAATGTATAGAAGACCTCTAAACCCATTTTTGACTTTTTTTATATGCATATTAAGGAACAAGTAGTGGTATGAATGGAGAGAGTGTCTCTCACGATCGTAACATTGTTTTCGTTTCTGATTTTTTTACCGTATCTTATCCGAACCTTTATGAATGTGTATGAAACTTTTAAAACACCTAGAAATAAATGAAATAGGACTTACCACATATGAATTAGGAGACCAAACATTGTAAGTTAAGATTGAGCATAATACATTAAAAAAAACTTACGTGTACATAAATGATTTGTTTGCGTACATATTGCTCATATGGTATAGTATGATTATCAAGTGTGATTTTGATACCCTTCTAATGGTGGTAAGCCATGAATTGCATGTATGAACGCAAATATAAATTTTATAAATTGAAATGTATATCATATGATTTGTTAATATATGACTTGCGAAATTTGCAAATGGTTAAACGAAACGTTATAGTGTCTGCTCTATTGTCTTAGTTGTGGATAGATTGGTATGACTATAAGATTATAGTGCAGATGCTACAGTTTGATACCACCGGTGTCTACAGTTCGATACCTTCGGGTATCCATAGTTTGATGCCTTCAGGTATCTACAATTTGATATCTTCGGATATTTATAGGACTAGTTATCCACACCCATAGAAAATGTGTGGGCCTAACACAAAAAGTAAAGTAAAAAGATATAAATAAGAAATACAGTATGACAACATAAATAATTAGTATATGAATGAACATTGGTATTTGTATTGATAATTTGTATCATTGAGTGTTGAATATTAATGTTTGAGTTTTGAAGGTGAATTTATAGTATATGAAAAAAAAAATTGAAGCATGTTTGCATTATTTATTTAATTAATTATGTCATCATTATTTATATTTATGCGATGTTCATGAATGTATGTCCTTGGCGGATGACTACTCTGAGTGGTTATCCAAACTAAGTGTTTCCCATTAAGCTTTCAAACCTAACACAATTGTTAATCAGTGTAGTTCCAAATTATAGGATTAAGGTAAAAGGAACATCTACGGAAACCAAGGCCAACAAAGGTGTTTTTAGTTAAATATGATTGTATATGTAATGGTTAAAGAAAATTGTATGTTTTCTTTTGGATTAACATTTAAATGTAAAAATGTTTTACTACCATTAAATGATAATGTTAAGCATTGGAGAGTTTTGTAATGTATATATGTATATGTATAGAATTGAACCGAAATGCATGCTGTAAATGTATGTACAGGAAATTGGTTGTCTCATGTGTGGATAGTTGTAGTTTCCCTACAGGGGGTGTTATAGTAATACTTATGGGCCAATATTATTCTTACCATATGATATATTGATGTAATTATTCTTTATTATATCATGTAAAATTGCAACATTTTAAGTACTTTTATTATTCTTAGTTTAAAATTTGTATGATAATTAAATGATCATTTTCTTATATTAGTTGTGATTATTTTTAGTATGTAAAATTTGTGAAAAGTAATATTAACAAAAATTAAGTGATAGTTGTTATTTCAAATTTATACTATTATGATTTTTTGAGATAAAGTTGATGTAAAATAAAAATTATATTGTAAAATATATTAAAGGACGATTGTTTAGTCTTATAAAATGAAGAATCTAATTTTTAATTTTAAAAAATTATCCGAAATAGTATCCAGTATTAATGTCATATCATATCCGAATCAAATCCGGTACTAGATTTAGCATGATATCCCGCACTAGATTCAACATGGTATTTATAGCATTTATTTTAAGCTAAAGTTTGAGCGGATGAATGTATCTCAAGGCTAGTCAATCATAATTTAGTATAAGTCAAACATAATTTAAGTTTATAAATATAAGGTCAGGTTGGGTGGGTGTTAATTTATCTAATAGTAATTTGCCATTAATATAGAATGAACACGAGACTGCTCTTTTTATCTAATATTTCCAGATAAGGACTAGTCCATTATTATTTCTGCCTTGGAACGGAATGGATATCGGTCAATAAGAGAGGTTAGTTCCTCCTGCGCATTGACCAAAAGAAGACTTTGCTGGTGGTGCGCATTGACCAAAATGGATTGAAATGTGTAGATCCTTTTAATTAAAGGGTTCAATTGTATAAATACGTATATCTTAAGAGTATGAACTGAAAAACAAGAAAAGAACAGGATTGGAGCGGGAGATTAAACCAAAACTGATTGATTTGATTATAAGTAAGCACCGTACCCGTCGTACCGCCTTTTCCAAAGAGGTGGGTCCTCATTATCCTGGTTATAAGTATGAACCCCATCTTCGAAAGAGACCGCATACAAGCTATGACGGAAAGAGACAGGCAGACGCACAGGGAGACAGAGTAGCCAAGCTGTGACGGTTTCGGGTAATCAGTAATCACTTCATTTCTCTGCTCTCGCTTTCTTTCTTGTTTTCCTTAATTGGATCGATGGATCTGTACGGAACTTCCTCGTCTCCGGCCACCTCCGAGCCGGAGGAAATTTCCTCCTTTCTTCACCATCTCCTACACATACCTTCCTCTTCTTCCAAGTTCACGCAAAACGTTTTCTCTTCTCCTCCTTCACCGCCGCCGGAGTCGTCGGATCAGCACCTATCGGGGCCGGACCTCCGGAGTTCCATCGCCAATTTGTCCAATACCGGTGGAAAAGGAAGTGCAGACAATGCGGGATGTTGTGTTAGTTCAAAGGGAAGAGGTGTTTGTGTGGAGAATGACGTAGGTGACTTCAGTTGCGATCGTGACTTGCGGATTCTTTTCCTTCCTTTTTTGAGTTTAGTTTGAGAATTTGTTCTTTTTTTTTATTGGTTGAACTGTAAGGGTACGGAGAGGTCGGAGTTGCCATTTGATACGATGAGGCCTAGGAATTCTTCTAAGAGAAGCAGGACCGCAGAGGTCCATAATTTGTCGGAGAAGGTTAGGAATCGAAAGACTCCATTTTTGCCCTTCTATTCTTGTTTCTGAGTGTGGACTCACATTAATGGAATAGTGATTGAAACAGAGGCGGCGGAGTAGGATTAACGAGAAAATGAAAGCGTTGCAGACCCTAATTCCGAATGCAAACAAGGTGTGAGGACTAAATCTTTTATGGATTTTATGTTTGATTTGAGCTGTATATTGAGTGAATGATTTGATGTTATGTCCTTTCTCTTTGTGGGAATAGACGGATAAGGCTTCGATGCTGGATGAGGCGATTGAGTATTTGAAACAGCTTCAGCTTCAAGTGCAGGTGGATACTCTTCTACCCTTTAAAGCTTGTCTTTCATAGTGCAGTTTCGATCAATTGCTATTAAGATTTTGGTGGTTTGGTTTTCATTTAGATCCTTTTGCTGTTGATATGTTCCTCAACCAAAAGCCTGAAGTTGAACTTTTATCTATTGTTCCCATTTCGTCTTATTCTGGCGATTAGTGTGCAGGAAAACAATATTTTCTTTTCTGAACTAAGGTATCTTGAGCTCTGATGGATTCTGAAGCTGATTATAACATACATGTTACACTAGATCAAAGATAGTCATCGAAGATTTTATGTAAGTGATTATATAAAATGTTGAAGAGTAACTTAGTACAAGGAAATGGATGAAATGTAAATTCAGAAGGAAGGAATTCAGTATTTGGTTAGCATATGGAGTTCAACGAATCATCATCCAGTAGTGACAGCTGAAGTGCATTATGTAGAAGCTTCATCTTCATTTTACTGTGATGCTGTTGTAGTCACGAATTAGCAAAGCTTCCTTTTTTTTTTTTTCTTTTCTGAAGACATGTTGACAAGGTCCTTTCTTTCCTCATTTCCTCATTTTTAATCTTTCTTTTCTCGAAAATTCTTTATATTTCTTGAGTTTCATGCAATCCATGCTTAGAAGAAAATGTCAAAGAGTTCACTCCCTTTGCTGTTATATTTCTTAAATTTCTTAGATACAGGTAGTCTTTTATCAACTTAGACATAATGTGAAGTCGTTGCATTTGAGGTTTGAGTGTTTTCCTAGAGGCACAGACTAAGGATGAAGGGATCAGTTGTTAGTTCATGTAGACTCATGAGTAGTTTTGGAGCTAGTTCAGGTTGTAGAACTATCCATTCTTAACTATGGTATATCAACACCTCTCACTCAACTATCATGGTTGGTTGCAGCTGCAACAATTTTATATTTCCTTAAAGGAAAATGTGAACCTGCTTTCAAGTTTCATATTGCATCTCTTATGGTGTAGCTTTCCAATGAAACCAATTTAGCCGCCAACTAAGAATTGAATCTGATGAAGTTTTTCCTCTTTAGGATTAGTAAAATTGTATATCTTGCTTCTGCATATGATTGTTCTGTTGTTCCACCAAATAATGTTCATATGCTGGTCTTTCACATTTTTTTTGAGAGGAAATGGGCGTGGTTGCAGACGTAGGATGACATGCATTAAACTCTGGATATCTTTGGACAGAGGAATAGATAACTGTTTCTTTTCATGAAAGGAAAAAAGTTTACGCAAGTGTGATCAATTTGCAGATGTTGACAATGAGAAATGGCTTGAGTCTGCATCCAATGTGCTTACCAGGTGTTGAACAGCCTATGCAATTACCCTTGTCAGGATTGGGCTTTGAGGAAGGAAATATATTGTTAAACGCTAACTCAAATACAGGTGCATTTTCTGCAAATGAAGAAAGATCTATTCACAGTTCTCACAAACTTCCTAGTCAGTGCACTATCTCAAATCAACCAGTTGTTGGGCACTCACGAGCAACCTCTTTTGATTTTGATCCACTGATTCAGGTACAACATGGAACATTTGAAATCTCTGGATCTTCAAAGGTAACACTCTAAGCTCAAGCTCTGTGAAGTCACCATATTATCAGGACTTACAGTTCATATTTTTTGATGTGTGAAGGAACTTTGTGGTGAAGGCACTACAACCTACTTAGATGTGAATCAAACTCTGAAGACCTCTTCGTCCACCATGTCCTAGTCCAGATATTACTCTTTTAGGCGACATAAATGTGTATTAGTCACAGTTTTTCTGTTTCCACTTAAAACATTAATCATCCAGGAATATTCTGCCGCTTGACACTTCCTGAGGCTGTTTTATGTTGTATCCAGTAACAAGTTGATACAAGTGGAACCAAACTTTTGACAGGACTTGAATGAAAATATTTATTTGAAACTTCAGCTGCTGAATCATTAGTAAGATAATTATCACCTTGGTGGAATGTGTCTGACTGCCAGTGTCTCAAATTTAAATCCCAGAGCGAGAAAAAGAAGAGATAATTGATTGTCATGTTCATGCATTGACGTTTGAGGGCTTCTGTGCAGAATATATTCATGTGTGGAAACCTACATCAGATTTTCAGGAAAAGTACCAGTCTTAACTTCCTTGACATAGTACGTAATGTACAATACCTTGATTCTCTTGATAGTATAGTTTATTGTCTTCACATTTCGCAGAGGCATAATATGGACTATGGCTCCGAACATGTTTCTTTCACGAGAAAAGCATTGAAATGCTTGGCTTTATTTATAATAGTGCTTGCATGATAAATGAAGATATGAACATTGTATTGAAGTGATGTCGAGTAGAGAAGCTACCAAGTCGTACAATTAGGGAAAAGATACCAATTTATCTCTCAAACTCTTAACACTTTCGTAAAAAGTATCATTAGGCGTAAGCCTTGGCCAACTCATGAAATCATGAGAAGAAGGAACCTAGAAGTTTCTCAGCTTGCCAGTAGCAGCGCGTTTTGGTTGTTGTACACATCTACTGATGCAGAAAGCAACAGATCTTCTGAGTGATTTTGGTGGCTCTAAATCTTCGCGTATAAACCTGACCTCTTGTATTTGAAAAATAGGTTGGTTTTGTGTAATGGACTGGGGCCTAGTAGTCTTACCTGATTTATGGGAGTTAAAAAAATTAAAAAGAAGAAATATAAAATTTAGAGAAATGTGTGATAATGACCTCATTTTTTAAAATAATGACTCTTGATTTCAGTTGTTTCCGTTTTATAGAATGTTAAGAGAATCTTAATTAGATCCATAAAATTATGATTTTTACTAGATTAGCCTCGGGAAAGAAACTGTTAGAATTTACAATGAGACTATGGACTCATGCAAAAAGGAAAGTTAGACCACATACAAATCTAAGTAAGGTTCAATCCTAAAATTAATTGGTGACAGGTGACACTAGACTTATATGTTAGTCTTCTTTCTTCTCTTTCTTTAATGTGAGATAAACTCTCACTTTATATTTCAACACACCCCTCTCACATATAAGGTTAATTTAAAGCCTAACACGTGATATAATCTAACATTTCGAGGTGTTAACGACTAACATAAAAATAACTTGCTCTGATACTATGTTATAATTTACAATGAGCCTACGGGCTCATATGAAAAAGAAAGCTAGACTAAATACAAGTTTAAGTAAAGTTTCATTCCAAAACTAATTGGTGATAGGTGGAGTAGCCCACTAAACTTATATGTTAGTTTTCTTTCCTCATGTTAGTTTTTTTATCTCTCTTTCTTCGATATGAGACAAAGTCTTATTTTATATTTTTAACGTCAACAAAACATCTAAAGACAACCAGAAACGTTTTTCTAACACAAGCAGAATGAAGCATGAAATGGAACAGTTATAAAATATTGAAAACAATAGGAAAATTGCATGCCTGCCGTTTAATTTCTTCACAAATTTTAGCCACGAGTTTTATAATAAATAAATAGAATATGCTGAAATTTGTGAATGAGAATTTATGACACGGACAGAGGATCTGATGTTAGAAAACTGAAACTTCCTGAATTGCAGTATCTAGTGCCCGCGGGATCAGGATGATCAAGAATATGGCAGTTTCGTTCAATACAAGTACAGTAATTAAAAAGCTTCCAGTATTTGAGATTGAATTATGGCTGCCAAGGTGAGCATTTATGCCGTAGTTTACCCTTGCCAATAAAAAATAAGAAAGAAAATTAATTCTTGTCTAAAGTTTGCTTTGCTAGTCAACTAAGTAGGAAATAAAAAAATGGTTAATAATATATTATAATTAAATGTACATTATTTTTATATCTTATTTTAAGGTAATACTCTATATTCTTAATATGGTAAAAATAAAAGTTATTTTTATTTTTATTTATCACTATATTCATTATAATTTTATTACCACTATTTCAAGCGAAACAAGTACAGCCTAATTTCGTTCGAAGCTTTACCTGGACATTACAAGAGTGGAATTCTTGGTATACTATTTATAATTTACATCATTATTGATTGGATATGTTTACTATGAAATTAAGTAGACAAAATGCGCATCATCAGGTTTTGAATGATTTGACTTGCTTGCTATAAATAGCTAATTCTCTATTACGCCTCTGCAAGATGGATTTTGTAAAGCCCACAAAATTAAATTAAAACTAAACTCACAGCCTAGGCCATTAAGTCATTCAAAAGAGGAGTATGTAAATAAGCAATCTGTTGGAAATATGCATTAAATCCGACGAAAGTCTACCATCTTTTTCATCTTTTCTCTTCATTTCATCTTTTTCAACTTTTCTCGTTTTGTTTGTTTTGTAGAAAAATTAGAGAGAATTGTGAAGATTGACAATCCCATAATACCTTACACTTTGGTAAAAATTCCAACTATTGTGTCATTTTATTTGTGATTTTTAATCATTCTACACTTATTTATAGTTGAATTGCATGTTGTGGTTGGTTTAGACAATAATTGAAGTTTCATAAAAGAATAAAAATGGAGAAAATGTGACTGGAAAATGACGAAAGAAGAAAAGAGAGAAGAAAAGAGGAGGGTGAAAAATTATAATATTGTTTTCAAAATTTAAGTTGTATATAGGGACAAAATTGAAAGTGCAAAATGTTAAGGATAAATCTAAAATTTAAGTTGCATGTAAGGGCAGAATGAAAAGTACAGAAAGTTAAAAGTAAATTTGGAATTTTGCAATAAGAAGGGCAATTTTGGTATTAATTGAAATGAAGGGGGTAAAATGAACTTTTAATTAGGTAAGGGTATTTTAGTCATTATGGGGGTTAGGTTGGTAAGGATATTATGTTTATAATTAAGAATAAATTAGAAGAGAAAATAATGTTAGATTATTAGTATAATTGGGTAAATTGAGATTATCAATTAGTTAAGTCCAAAATTGAGGTAAAGATAATCTTGAACTTTATTCTTAAAGTTAAGTATTGCTTTGTTATGAATAATTTATATTTTAAATTAATCATTAATTTAATTAATGATTAATAATCATATACATGAATTATATTTACTTTAATTATCAATTAATTAATATAGTATAAGGTGTTTTATTATTATATTTTATTACGATTTCTGAGATGTATTGCTTATTAAATTTACAGAAAATGTATTAATTAAATAGAGATTTATGGATAATAAATTGTGAATAATTAGTGAAAATCGAAAATCAATGGCTTATTTAGGATATGCTATATTCAATGATCTTAGATGGATAGGTTGAGTTGATATAAGTGAGTGGTGACTATGTATCTATCCGTGAAGTAGATATTGAGACATCCTGAGTCCCGAGGATGTCTTATGGTGATGACTAGGTATCTGGATATCCTGAATCCTGAATATATCCTGTGTCGGTGGCTAGGTATTGGAATAGTACTAGAGTACCAAGAGAGATTGAAAAATTGAGATACCATGTGTCGATATTTATACATTTAATTATGTTTCCACTGATAAGAGATACATTGATGAGATGAGTCAGCAGATCATTGGATATATGCTTACTAATGTTAAGCTGGGCCTAGGTAATTCAGTTACATATTGGAATAAAGCATAAATAACAGTTAAAATTGATATTTGTGTTAATCGTAATTTGGTAAAATTTTTGACATATTTATTAACTGTTTGGACTAGATTAAGGACCGTTGTGTATAGCATATTATATATATAATTTAATAGGTTGGCTAAGTTTTATAATTATTTATGGAGTTACTTGATTTTAAAGGTATGGTCAGTTATCCTTATTGAATAGACAGCTCACCCCTTGCCATTGTATTTTTTTAGGAGATCGAATGATTACTGATATCTCTAGAATACAGGATAGACCGAGTGGAGTTTAAATGAGGCCAATAGATTACTTGTGTAAAGTTTTTGAAATGTATATATAATTTTTTTGAATGTGACCACTCCGGTAGTTGTATTATGTAGAATACTTTTATATCTGACAAATAATCCTCTCTTTTGAAACTAATGAAGAATTTGATGATTAACGATATGTATTAGAAAATATTTAGTTAATTATGGCTTATGCAATTTTGGGAGTGTCACAGATTTTGCATTAGAGCTTTCGATCTTAGTTATAAGATGATTAAATTGATGGCGAGAAAGTGGCTTAGTTAAGGCATCAACAAGTTGATCTATGAAGTAAATATGAGTGACTTGAACAAGACCTTTGGCCACATGATTTCGACAAAACGAAAATCTAGTGCAGCATGAATGAGAAACCGGATTGGCGTTTAGATACGTGACTTCAACGTTGTCACAATATATGACATGAGATCTACTCAAAGAAATGCCTAGTTTCATAACTAATGAATCAATCCAATTGTGATGGATAGTCGCAATAGCACAAAGTTCTGCCTGGGTGGAGCAGCCAGACACAAATCATTACTTCAAGAAATGAGGTTGCCACCTAAAAGTCTATCGAAGGTAGAGGTGGATGTCTAATGATTTTAATCATCTGCCCAATGGACATCTAAATATACAGATACATAAAGAGTAGGAGGACGAGATTTTTTTAAGCAAACGGCCATGATGAATTATATGCTTGAGATAGCGAATGACCTTTTTAACAGTTATTCAATGGTGTTCAGTGGGTTTAGGCGTGAATTGAGTAAGCTTTTCAATTGCAAATGAAATATCCGGACTAGTGAGAGAGAAGCACTGAAGTGCACTAACCACTTGACGATGTCTAGTGACATCAATAGTAGGAGAACTATCACGAGGAGAGTTTGGCCTTAGAGTCGAGTGGTACTTAGATTTCCTTTTGTACTACTATCCATTCCAGTCCGAGTCTCGGATATATTTATGCTGACAAACAAATAACCCCATTGGATGTGGATATGGGTAGGGAGGACATTTGAACTCGGATGGTTCAATCCCAGGTTATTACTGACCAATGCGTTGGATTCTTCTGGTATATATAGACGAGCGCCAATTTGTATCTCTTTGAGCTGAAGAATGATGGCTGATGAGATGGGTCAGGTATTGATTGAGTGTTTGTCTAGATGACTCTTCTTGTGGCAATGATGAAGATCTTTCACTAGAAGGGGCAGTGGATGCTGTGGAGGTGAGAATGGCACGAAACTGAGTAAATTAAAATGAGGAGGAGCCCAAACAGAAATATCAAATTGATTAACCCGAGAAGTAAAAGGATTAAGTTGAGGAAGAGGAAATACTTTTTCATCAAAGATGATACGACGGGAGATGAAAAGACGATTTGTTTAGATAATATAAAACCCATCTATTGATTTGAGTAGAGCAGGTCCCCAAACATCCATGTATATGAGTTCTAAAAGACAAGACCTGTGCAAAGTGGACTGAGAATAGGATTAACGATGACTGTTATTGCATTTGCAGGAAACAGAAAAAGAAGACTCAGAAGACAAGACACGAGAAGAGATGCACTCTGAAGTACTTGTTTCACTATGCAAGGAGAGGGATGTCCCAAGGCCTGTTCGAGGCCTGCGTTGAAATATTCGAGCCAAGTCCGAGCCTAATCGATCTCTGATCAAACTTTAAGCTTACTATCTTGACTTGATTGGGCCTTGAGTCGGCTAGCCTATTGGCAATCCTAATGACAAGTTATGCTGTCGAGGGTTTGAACACTGGTCCAATTCCACTCTTTTGTTATGTCATGTTCATCACGTTAATGAAAATTGTAAGATGAAGATTCAGAAGAACTAGTCTGTACCAATCGAAAAACAAAAACAAAATCTCCCGTTCCATACCGAGTGTAACTACCGGTGGTGATTTGCCTAGTAGAGGACAGTATACTGTTTAGTTTCGTAATTTTTAAAAATTTGAGCGAAAAGACCCTGTTATTGTCGGTCACACCCATTTCTATTAAGGATGAGCTGAGCTGTAAGTTGAGATTTAAGTGTTTTTTATTATTATTGGTTCCTTTTACAGGGGAGAAAGTCCGTCAAGCCTTATTTTCAATGCACCCACATAAATTTTCGGGATCAGATGGATTCAACCCAAGTTTTTTTTAGACATTTTGGGATATAGTGGGAACAGAAGTTACTAATGAATGTTTAAAGTGTCTAAATGAGGATACTTTGATACCTGGATGGAACCGAACTAACGTTATTCTTAATTAAAAAACGAAAACTCCAAAGACAATTGCTGACCTGCCTCCTATCACTTTTAGCAATGTAACTGATTGAGTTGTTTGTAAGGCGATGGCTAACAGGTTGAAACAAATTCTACCACAGGTAATTGCTGATACAACAAATTCTACTACAGGTAATTGCTGATACATAGGGCGAGTTCATCCCTAATCGATTGATTACAGATAATATAATTGTGGCTTATGAATTATTTCATTCCCTCAAAAGAAAAACTCAAGGTCGTCTCAGTTTTCTTGCTTTAAAAATCGACATGAGCAAAGCCTATGATATAATTGAATGGGAATACTTGAGATTAATTAGGTTGAAATTGGGGTTTGATGAGATATGGGTTAACAAAATTATGATGATAATCACTTCTGTCTCTTATTATTTTATCCGTTGCACTGAAGAGTATGGTCCTTTAATTCTTGGTTGGGGCTTACGACAAGGAGATCTACTTTCACCATATCTTTTTATACTTTGTGTGGAAGGTTTATCTGCCATTCTATCTAAATGTCAAGCACAAGGTCATATTCATGGTGCTTAGGCCGCAAGAGGAGCTATTCCGGTGTCTCATCTTTTTTTCGTAGATGATGGTCTTTTCTTTACTCGAGCTACATGAGAAGAGGCTTTACAATTGAAAAAGTGTTTAAGTCTATATGAGACAACTTCGGGGCGAAAAATCAACCTCTCAAAAATCCGAAGCCTCCTTTCCACCTAATACAGAAGATGCAATCAGAAGCTCGGTTTGTCAAATTTTGGATGTTAATGAGAGGGATGGTCTTGATAACTATTTGAGAATGCCATATGTTATTGGAAGAAATAAAAGACATGTGTTTCATTATGTGGTGGGGAAATTGACAAAGAGATTGTTGGTTTATGCCCTTGCAGTCAATTTTAGTTGTACATTTAATTATATAAAATTTGTTTTATTCAATAAAAGGAATTTTTTATTTTTGTGTATTTTTAATTATTTAATTATTAATCATAAAGATAAAATCCCTGAAATAATTGTTACGTAATTAGAAATTGTAATGTGATTATAATTATGATATTCAAATTGCATTTTTTGTATTATTCTTAAATTGTTCATAGTCATAGTTTCATCAAGATGGGGTATTGATGAAATGATTAGACTAACATATATTTGTTTTTTTTCTTATGAAGACAGTAATTGATCTCATAGATTAAAGTATGGAGATACTTAAACAAATATGTGGGTGCTTATTAGAGAATAAGTTCACTGAACTAACCCAATTATAAGAATTCCGAATGGAACATTACTTGTGTGTCTATGGATTATCTCATTATGATAGTTGTATAATTGATTCTTAGACTTGAGATTACTAAAGTTATCTTATGTAGGAATTACTATGTTTTGATGCTACTTATGTCCTAATCTTGGAATAATTCAATTCGGTAGTTATTGGATATAGTATGAACTATGTGGAGATAGTTGAGTAAATCAATAAAGAATTCGTTATCTTAAAGTAATTAGGAAGAATGTTCTGCTGATCTTGATTAGTAATGGTTTTGGGAATCTCTGGCCAGAGTAAATTGAAATTTAAAAAAGTTGTTTTCAAATATCAATTAAAATTATTTACTAATTAGCAAGAACAAATATGATTGGATTATTTATAGTAGACACGAATTCTATACTCTAATTCCAATTGGAACATTAGATGATGAAATGATTAATTTATACAAGATAACCATGCATAGACAGGTTAAGTCAAATCTCTTTGACATTCCTAATATTTGGGTGGTCATGGCATGTTGCTAGATGTCAATCATGATCTATGATTATAAATTATTTAATTAGGGAATTAAAGATAAATTAAAAAGAGTTTTAATTTATCTGATTCTAATTATGAATAAGAATTATAATTTATAATTATGGCCAACATATTAGGAACCTATTGGGTCACACATAAAAAGATCTATAAAGGAGAAAGTAAAATTTGAATTAAGTTGGATTTAATTGAGAAGTTTTAGAAACTTTAAGGGTCAATATGTGATATTTGATCTTATAAGGATTAATTAATAATTATAATTAAAGTTTGACTTTAGTTGTAATTTTAATAAAATCCAAGGATATGAAAAAAAATAGAAAAATGGATGCTAGCATTTATTACATTTTTCCTCTCAAATTCGATTTGAGTTTTCTCTGAATAGATTTGTAAATATCATTAAAGGTCGGACAATTGAACGGCTTGTGGAATTGACAGATTTAAAGAAATAAAAATTGTAATATGAAGTCGCAATAGGTTAGTAGTTTTTATCAATTTCTTGTTTTATGCTTCTTAATAAATTCTGTTAAAGTTGATTCTATGGAAAAAACATTTATATTATTTCCGTTGTGCTAAGATTTGATCTTACATAATTTTTCCAACAGAGATTACAGAGGTGGAAAGCTAAATTATTATCCAAGGCGAGCAAGGATGTTTTGTTGAGAACGGTGGCTCAAGCTATGCTGAACTACATAATGTCTCTTTTCTTATTGCTGGTAGATACTTGTAAGGAATTGGAAACTTTAATGAATAGTTTCTTTTGACATAATGGAGGAACAGACAATAATGGCATAAGATGGCTTCAATGGAAATGTATAGCAGTTCCAAAGATTCATGGAGGATTAGGATATCGTGATTTAAGACAATTTAATCTTGCTTTACTAGCAAAGCAAAGTTAGAGGTTGATTAAATATCCCAATTCTTTTGCTGCAAAAATCCTGAAGGCAAGGTACTTCCTTAACTCTGAATTTTTTTCAGCAAATATAGGCAGTAATCTAAGTCAAATTTGGAGAAGTATGTGTCAAGCAAGAGATATATTAATTCAGGGATGTCAAAAAAGTGTTAGTGGTGGTGTTACCATCAATATATGGCGGTATTCCTAGCTGATGGATGATATGGATCCTACTATCTAGATGGAATTTATGGAGGAACTGAACGTAAATATGGTTGTTGATCTCATGGAAGGACACAAATGGAATGAACCTTTGATTCTAAATTCCTTCAGTCCACGTGATGCAGACTTCATTATACAGATTCCGTTGGGACTTTCGACTGTTATAAATGATTGAATATGGACCAAAAATAGAAAAGGTGAATACCAAGTCAAAGAAGGTTACAGATGTTAGACATGCTTAATAATCTGTATACATGTCTATTATAAAATAAATGCGGAATATTATTACATACCTCCTGCCATTGATGTTGAGAAATCTTG
>JANZLD010000006.1:8715436-8727372 GCA_026413575.1 Erythroxylum carthagenense | reverse complement strand
TTGACTAAATATGAAAATGTTAAAGGGTTTATAAGTGGTAAAGGCCAACTATCCAAATGATTAGTTCTAGTCATTTTAGCAATGGTTGACTCAAGCTTAATTCTTGTTAATGTACTCTACACTCTACCCATACTAAAGTTAGATTTTCATAGTGAAACACTCAAGTTGGATACTTGGGGATTGGACATAGGCTTGGGTTGTAAGTTGAACCAATATTAATCGAATGTGTTCTTCTCTCTCTTCTCTTAAGTTTTATATTTCCACATTATAATGTGTGTGTGTTCATTTCAGCAAGAGGCTCCTTCATTTTTATAATAGGCTCCTTCTGTTTTCAACTACCTTCTGTTTTAAATTGTTGTAACTGGATTTATCCTTTAGTAGGCTCTTGATGTTTAACAGGCTTTTATCACTTAACAGGCTCCTATTGCTTAAATAAGGTCCTATCGCATAACAAGCTCCTTTTACTTTACAAGCTCTTATTGTTGTTTTAAACTTTGACAAACTCTTGTCGTTTTATTCGAATTAAAAGTGTCTCTTGTGTGTGTTTGCTTTATTAATTGGTATCAGAGCGAGGTTTCACATTTTTGTGTTTTACAACACGTGATAGATCATGGCAAACAACTTAAGAAGCCTTGAAGGAAAATATGTATCAAAGACTTCTTACTTCAATGGAAACAACTACTATACTGGAAAGAGAGAAAATCAATGGATAGTTGATAGTGGGTGTTCGAGACACATGACAAAATATTTGAAGATTTCTGTGAAAAAAATAGTTTCAAAGATAGAGATAATCTGGATTATGTATGAAGTTAACTAAAGCTCTATATGGTCTAAAGCAAACTCCTTGAGCATGGTATAAAAGGTTAAATAATTTTCTGTTTGAGAATAACTTCAAAAGAGGAAAGCATTAATATAGGGGGAGAATTAAAAGTTAAGATGAAGATATATTTTTGCCTAGTTTATTCTTACATACTTATGATATTTTGTGACTGTTTAGTTCTTTTCCCTCTATTTTTTATAATGATAGGGGGAGAATTAAAGTGACGATATATTTTGCTGAAAGTTGATGATATTTACTTAAATGATTTGTGAGCATGATATGGGATATATATTACTAACCAAATATGTGAAGTTTAAATTTGTGATTTGTTAACGATAGACTCTTTACTAAGAAAGGAATGACTCCTTCTATTCAGTAAGAACTTATAAAGCTAACATGTATATCTTAGACTCTTGTTTGAATTTTGAAAATATATCTGTTATTAGTTGTCATCATCAAAAAGGGGGAGAATGTTAGCTCAAGGCTTAATGATTTTGATGATGACCTTTCAAATTGGATTATTTCCTTCTATTGCTAACGGATTAATTCTCTGAA
This sequence comes from Erythroxylum carthagenense, assembly GCA_026413575.1. Lineage (NCBI taxonomy): Eukaryota > Viridiplantae > Streptophyta > Magnoliopsida > Malpighiales > Erythroxylaceae > Erythroxylum > Erythroxylum carthagenense. The sequence goes on along the minus strand of JANZLD010000006.1, from coordinate 8,725,997 downwards.
GGAAATAAACTTATATGATAAATGCTTCCTTTTTTGCAAAAACATTCCTTATGAACTTACCTGATTTATTAGAAATGATTCCACAATATCTAGAAAGATCTTACAAATCATAATCAACTCTATGATATGATCATTTATCTTAACATCTGGATACTAGAAGATTTTATCAAATATGGTATTGAAGATTTAAAGTCAATTCAAGATATAAGAGAAGCAACGACTAGTTTGAAGGCGACGTCTATTTAAAAAAGAGCCACTACATTTTGCAAACGGGGGGACAGAAGCCAGAATCTTTGAAATACTTTAGAAGCATCAATATTCCTAAAAGTCATATCTTGATCAAAATCTCTTTGTCTTAGAAAGTGACAATTCTTTTGGTGAGAGATCATTGAAGCTTATATCGAGTAAATTACTTCTTCATTTGTTGAGAGCTTGTAGAGGCTAGCAAAATACTGCTAGTGTGGAAGGTTGGAGAACCTTGAAAAATATGTACTCGTGAGCTTCTAGAGGCTCGATAAATACTACTAGTGTGGAAGGTTGGAGAACCTTGAAAATATGTACTCATGAACTCCTAGAGGCTTGATAAATACTACTAGTGTGGAAGGTTGGAGAACTTTGAAAAAATGTACTTGTGAGCTTGAAGAGGCTCGTCAAATTACTACTTAGGTTTTCATAGTGAAAAACTGAAGTAGGATACTTGGGGACTAGTTGTAGGCTGAGTTATAAGTCAAACCAGTATAAATCGATTGTGTTCTTCTCTCTCTTCTCTTAACTTTTATATTTTTACATTATATTGTGTATGTGTTCATTTTACCAAGAGGCTCCTTTACTTTTATTCTACTTTCAACTTATAAGAGGTTCTTTCCATTTTAATAGGCGCTTTCAATTTTAAATTGTCTTAACTAGATTTATTCTTTAGTAGGCTCCTATCATTTAACAGGTTTCTATCACTTAACAAGCTCCTATTGCTCAAACAGGGTCTTATCGCATAACAGACTCCTCTTGCTTTGCAAGCTCCTATTGTTGTTTTAAACTTCGACAACCCCCTGTCATTTTATTTGAATTAAAAGTATCTCTTGCTTGTGTTTTATTTATCACATTATTGTCTCATAGTTTGTTACATTTTCTTGTGTATAAAAGGCTGGTTCGTGGATGAATGCAGTGAAGTTTTTTTAGCTTAATTTTTTACCTAACATTTGTTTGTTAAAATTCTCTTATATATTTTTTCTTATCAGTAGCCTATTCTCTTACATTTGGTTTCAGAGATGAGTTACACTTCCAAATGGCCAATAATCATACTAGAGTAAACCTCTCACAACGTTTAATTCCAATTTTTCAAGTACTAACTATAATATATGGAGTATCGCAAAGAAGACATTATTTTTATCCCAACAACTATAAGATTTAGTAGAGAATGGCTACAATGAAGATGGTATAACAGTTGATAATGTTAGAGAAATTCTAAAGAAAGATGTTAAATACTTCTTTTTCATCTAACAAGCAGTGGATGATGCAATTTTCCCTCGAATTGTTATTGCCACGAAGTCAAAAGAAGTTTGGGATGCATTGCAAAATGTCTACCAAAGGAGTGTAAAAGCAGAAATTGTTAAACTTCAAACTTTTTGTAGAAAATTTGAAAGTTTATTTATGAAAGACGGAGATAGCTTGTTTGAATGCATTTCCACCATGATTGATGCTTTTAATCAAATTAGAAAATATAGTGATATTTTTAGTGAGCAGAAGGTGGTTGTAGAAATTCTTAGGAGTTTACATAAGAAATATGACCATATTGTGGCTACAATTGAAGACTCAAAAGATCTACAACTATTAACTATTGATGAATTACAGAGGTCTCTTTATTCTTATGAAGATAGAATGAAGAGATATGATAATGATTATATTTGAGAATATTTTTTATAGTGAGATGCAAATTTCTCAAAATGGAAAAGATGCCAGTGTAGTGAATCAAATAATAAAAATAACTTTAACAATTCACGTGGTGGACACTCCTCACAAAGAAGAAGAGAAGAGAAAAGCGGTGGTCAATCCAATGGGAATAACCAATAGTTTAGAAGTACTAATAAAGGTGAAAATGGGAGCAAAAACAATGCTATCATTGCAAGAGATCTGGCATATAGGAAGGTTATGCAGGCTTAAAGAAAAACAAGCCAACTAGCTCAAGAGAAAGAGGCAGACGAAAGTGAGAGTCTTTTCCTCGCATGTTTTTCATTTAAAGAAAGTCCTCTAGAAGTTTGGGACATCAATAGCAGCTATAATAATCATATGACAAGTGATTTAAAACTTTTCACAAATTTGGATGAATATGTGACTAGTCAAATTACTATAGGTGATAGAACAACATGTATGGCACAAGGAAAAGGTACAGTAATGCTGCACTCTCTTAGCTTGAATTGTATTTAGGATGTACTGTAGTTCCTGATATGGATTCAAATTTGTTAATTGTGGGCACTACAAGAAAATTAGTTATTGGTGATAGACAATTATTGATGGAATCTAAATCATTGGAAATCACTGATGAAAAATTATGTTATATTGGTACAATTGTTGGGAAAAATTTCGATTTGTGACGAAAAAATATCCATAAGTAAATATGGAGGGAAATCATCCCGGTAAAATTTCCTACATAATATAGCGACGGTACGAAATGTCTATCAGTAAATAAAGCAGGAATGCTTGGTGGACTACATAATGCTAGAGTTTACCAATGAAAAATTCATCGAAAAATTTTGTTGGTAAATTTTAGTCGTAAATATCATTATTTGCTTTTAGTTAAGTGTTTTAAAAAAACAAAACTACATCATTTGGTTAACATCAAATGACTTCATTTTTGTTTAACCTAAATCTACCACAGCTTCCTTCCCCCCATTTCCCCTCATTAGTCATTTTCGTTTAACCTAAATCTACTGCAGCTTCCTTCTCCCCTCCCCCCCCCCCCCCCCCCCCCCAATTCCCCTCATCCATCGCAGCCCCATTTTTTTCTCTCTTCTGTCGTTGCCATCTATCTGTAGCTCTCGTTGTCCTATCGTGCCTCCTCGTCTTCCCACCGTGTATCCTCATTGTGCCGCCGTATGTCCTCAACACGCCACAGTCCTTGGCGAGCTAGCGTTGTCATCCCTATCACAACTGAAGGTCGTCGTGGGTCGTGCCATCAAACCTCGTCACTGTTCGTCCTCGCCGTCATCGTTGCATCTACTTCAGGTACTGTATAATCATCTCTCGTGCACCACACATGTTGTGGTCTTATAAATGTATAGGTTGATTTCAACGTCGTTAATTTGGTTTTGTAAATATGGAGTTGGTTTTGTAAATGTTGACAGTGAAATTGTTAATCTTCTTTTTTAGATAACCTTCAATCTTCATTTCGAATGAAGCCCATTTTTAAATATGGAGTTGGTTATGTTTTTGAAATGTGAAGTCCATTTCGAATGAAGTTTGTTGGATACCTTTCAAACTTCTTTGTTAGAGATTTTTAAATGTGGAGTTGGTTATGTTTTGAATGTTGGACGATATGTTTTCAATCTTCATTTCATTTTAGATAATATTTGTTGTATGTTGAATTAAGAATAATTAAGTAATTATTAGTTAAGATTCTTATGTTTAAAAATCTCTCTATGTCTTGCGTTTAATTAGATTGATAAAATGAAATTCATTATGTAATTTAGAGGAAAATTCATTCTTTAGTTCTTTTCCTGCTACCATTTCTAATAAATGGTATCAAAGCAACCTTTTTAAAAAAATGTGAGTTTTATTTCCAAGTGAAATTGTGAGCTTAAACACTTGATTCTTGTAGCATAAAATTTGCTTATATCTTTGACTTTCATTTCATTTATCAATGCTCATAGTAGCACAATATTTTAATCTGTACTTGTAATAGATCGAGTTTGATTAAATGTTCAAAAGGCTAAGCTTAAATTTAATTGAAATTGAATATTTAAATTTAATTTTGATATACTAATATTAAATTAGTTCAATTTAAACTTAATTAATTTGTCATAATTTATTAGGTTAAAAAACTATATTTAAATCTAGTGTGACCATATATAGGCATACTTAGTGATGGAAGAGGGGTTAATTAGTTGTGAACTCTCATCCCAAAGGTGTTATAATATGATTTTACACTTTTAATATATTAATCCCTTTATGTCCATTTTTTTTTAAATGTGGCGTCCTTTCTCATGTGTGGACTATTAATAATTAAAATTTTCTTTTTCATGTCAAGAAATTTAGAATGTTTTATACACTCTAAAGGAACCCAATTTTTAATCAACCATTTTATAATTTATAATTATATTCCTTAATAAGGTTTAATAAATTAATTAGTTATATTGAATTTGTAGTTTTATCCTTTTTATTTTAATCATCATATTTATCAATGATATTATTTAATTATTATACAATTCTTATAAACTATATTTTATTATAAGTTATTGCAATATACATTATATCAATTGATCATTTTTAAAGTTATGTATGCTTCCTAATTTTTCTAATATATGAAGCCTTTTCTAGTTTCTTATTATAATTTTTATGATTCCTTGTTTCCTGAGCTTTTCTATTTATTATTAATATGATTTGCTGTCAATTGTTTCATAGAAATCAAAAAAGGAAGATCCCTATAGTTGAAAGTTTCGTATATCCTGCTTTAATCGCAAAGTTCCTAAACTTAGTGGGTTAGATTACAATTAAGAAGAAGATGAGGAGAAAAAGTGAAAGAAAACAAAAAATAACACACTTGAATTGATAAGAGGGAGATGAGTGTGAAAATTGTGAAAACGGGGGGCAAAAACAAGAAAAGGACTTCATAACATTAGAAAAAGAAAAAGCTGGTATTTGGAACAACTCGTAAGAAATGTAGGCAATGGCCCTTGGTTTTCCTTTTCCCTCTGGTGAACTAACTCTATTTCTCTTTCAACCTTACGTAAAAAACAGCTTGATGAATTTGATCTTCGAAATTCTTAAATTGATGTTCACGATGCCTTTGTTTTATCTTGCATGTTTTTGAAGATGAAGTAGATTTTTATGCCGGTTGTAGTCCTTTTTAAATAGTGGTGCATTCCTACTAGTTAACTAGTACAAAATATTTTTTTTGTAGGCCCTATTTTATGTTGAAGAGCATCGCTTATCCTTCTTCTTTGTAGTCTGTAGTTGTTCGTCCATCCAGTTAAGTCGTCCAATTAAGATCTACCATATGTGTTGCATTAATAGTATATTAATTAAATGCGTTTGAGTTTTGTGTGAATGCAAAGGAGGTCTTGATTTTGTGTTATTGTTTAGAATATTCTTACGATCATTGATGAGTTTTTATGTTCTTCTTTAATAGTCTAACTATTTATGTTTGGGTTATGTTTGAATCATGGATAAGTAGATATATGATTACATAAGCAATTATTGTATGTGGAATGAGTTTGAGATCTTGTGGATGATTTGAGACATAATAAACCCCTAGGATGGTATATAATTGGAAACCTATGATGAAGTTCCCATGAGGTTTATCAGTGAAAAATTTCACCAGCCTAGGAGTCACAACGAGAACTTGCTTTCTTGATTTATAGGTGTAAACAATGTCAAGTACCATAGTTTTGAAAACAATTGTAGGTGATTAATTCAATTGATTAATACTTCAACTTCAATGTGATTAATGAAAACTTAGTATTAACACAAGAGATTCATGCATTTTATAGACAAGATAGTTGTTTGCATAAAAAAGCACCTAAAACAGTATATAGGTTGGAAACCCGTGATGCAGTTCCCATGAGGCTTATCGGTGAAAAATACCATAAGCCTAGAAGTCAAAGTAAGAACTTGCTTTCTTGATTCACAGGTGCAAACAATGCCACGTACCATAGTATTGAAATCAATTGTAGGTGATTAATTCAAACACAAATACTTCAAATTCAATGTGATTAATGCAAACTTAGTATTAACATAAGAAATTCATATGTTTAATAGACAAGATAGTTCTTTGCATAATAAAACCCTAGGACGGTATATAGAATGGAAACTTATGATTCAGCCCCCGTGAGGCTTATCAGTGAAAAATTCCACGAGCCTAGGAGTCACAAAAAGAACTTGCTTTCTTGATTCATAGGTGTAAACAATGCCATGTACCATAGGGGATGTTGCTTTCTTGATTCACAGGTATAAACAATGCCACGTATCAATTGTAGGTAATTAATTCGATTGATTAATACTTAGGAGATGTTGTGTAAAGTTTAGATGTTTTGTAAACTTAGGGGACATGAAGGATACTAACTATGAAATCACTCTTTTAAATTAATAGTTTTGCAAAAATGAGTAATGTTGATAGATCTTGGATGTATAGACGATTAACATCTGATGGTTTTATTAATCTTGAGTTTGTTGAGGGAGTTGAAGCTTTTATTCATTATGCATGTTCTCAACCTGCATCTATGGATAGTCCAAAGATCAAATTTCCATGTAAAAAGGGCAAACACATTGTGAATGGGCATTTGTTGAGAAAAGTGTTTGTCCCAAATTATTTTGAGTTGACATGACATGGGGAGCCATTAATTTGTAGTACCTTAGGGGGTAATGAAGTGCTCTCATCAATGAATGTAGATGAGTTTGAAAGGGGATTGGATTTAGAACAAGTAATGTGGATGCAAATGAAAATCCCTACACATAAATGGTTTATGATCTTATCCATTTTCACAAATCCTGGATGAACATATGGACATTCAATAAGAAGAATGTTAACAGAGAAGGAAATTGAGGCTGGCCATGGTTACATTTTATTAAACTATCAAGAGGTTCAACCTTTCGTTCAGTAAGTTAAAACTGATTATTTAGGTTTTGAAATTTATTGTTGTTCACAATTGAAATACGTAATATCGTTTTTATATTATATGAGGAATGGTTACTCGAGCTAATGCCCAAATCACAGGATGATATCAATAAATAAGTTGGAAGATACTTTCCTCGATGGTTCGAGAAATATGTAAGTTTTCACTTACAATTATTAAAATGATTGAAAGATAAGATTAAAGTGTTCAAATGACATTATACTGTTTAACATGATAATTTCTTTTGCGTAGGCCTTAGAAAATCCAATAGAGAACAAGTTCATATGTGATCTTGCGAAGGGACCTTTGCGAACTGTTAAATCGTATCTGGTGTATTTTGCTATTGGATACAAATATTATGGTCATAGCATGACAATAGTAAATAGTGGAGTTTGCATACAAGGAGAATTGATGGATTACTATGGTAAAATTATTGAGGTACTTGAAATTGAGTACCTTGCATTGCCAATAAAGTTAAGTGTGATATTTAAGTGTGAATGGTTTGATCCAACTCTAAATGTTGGTGTAAAAGTGCATAGCTAATACAATCTAGTTGAAATCAACAAGCAAAGAAGATTTAGACAATTTGAACCTTTCGTGTTGACAATGCAAGCGATCTAGGTGTATCATGTCCCTTTTCTTCGCTTACGACATGATAAGTCAGATTGGTTGGCCATTTGCAAAGTTAAACCTAGAGGTGTTTTTGAATCACATGAAAAAGGAGAATATAGAATTAAAAATGAAGGGTTTTAAGAAGATGTTTATGAAATAAATGCATCTATTACATATGACGAGATGAACCTTTGAATGATCCAAATAATGAATATGTTGAAATTTCATCTAGAGAGGGTGAGGAGGGCGAGAGATCTAAAGAGAAGCCTGAGTTTTATTCTAATTCTTCAGAAAAAGAAGATGATGATTTTGATTTACAATTAAATACTGATAGTGATTAATTTGTGTTTGTAATAGAATAGTATATTCAACAAATCAATTATTTCCTTTTCAATATATTATGTGAAATATTGAATTAAAATTGTTATATTTCTGGAATATTCAATCAAATATGAATTTCAGTTTGAAATATGTCACTAAAGAGAAAACAGGATATGATGGGACCAAGGTTTAGACCACGATTTGGAGTTAATTGTTGTCTAGGTGAAGCATCACATTCTGCAACTACAATTGAATCAGATGTTGTACCTCCAGTTACTACACTTGTAGATGAGGCATCACCTTCCGTACTTGCTACTACACCATCTACCACCCCTACACCGACAGAGATATTAGGGGTAAATGATATGGATGAAAGAGGCAACCTCCAGTTTGGAGCTAAGGGAGCTAATGGAAGAACTTACATCATAATTGTCAACAATCTGTAAGTAAAAATACATGAAACACTATATGTTTATAATTAAGTTATAAGTTTAAATTAAAAAATGATATAAAATTAATTGTTTTTATATTAAGTTGATTTCGTCTGGACCATGCTAAAAAACATGACATCCAAATTCAAGGAGAAGATTGATCTTGAGGGTTATATATGAAAGAATATCTCTTAGGTGACAAAGGAATTTTAATATCAGGAGTTTGAGGTACAAAAAATATATATTTTTGTTTTTAATTGATTTTTATACATTAATTAGATAAATATTATTACATTATAAGTACTTATCGTATGTTTTTCCTTTTGTTTCAAAAAGATTTTTTTGAGATTATAAATTTGTCGCAATCATTTATAGTGTATGAGAGAGACAAGCATTTACACGTTATCGAAACTTTGTTAGTGCAATACACAAGATTAGTATATGATTGCCTTATATTTCTAAACAAATATGGAGTCATTGGCAGCAGTATTAGACATCACCCGAGGTAATATTCCTTTTAGAGCGTAATACTACTAACAAACGTGGAGGACTAGGAAAGAGAGTTTTCCTATACATACTGGAGGATCTATTACCCACCATGAGCATACAGAGAGACTTGTAAGTGTCTACACTTTACATTTATATTCTATTTTTTTACTTTTGTGTATTTCAATTTAATTTGAAGTGTAAATTTTGGAATGAAAATGTGTATTATAGAGAATGATAATGTTATAAATGTTTGGTGCCATATATGATTATGTTGTTGAGTTATTTTCTTTATTCAATGGTGGGTAAATATCATAAAAATAGAGGAAGTTATGCCGAAACTTTTATAAATTGTAGTTTACTTATAACATTTTATTCTAATATAGGAAAAGTCTATAGGCATGAAGCCTACACCTCTTCAGCTCTTTTTGCACACTCACACTAAGAAGTATGATGGTGTGACCTTCGTCAACACCCAATTTAGAGAACTACATGTATGTGAAATTCATGTTTTAATATTAACGCTTAATAATTATCACTTACTAATATAAGCATTGCCTTTTGATAGGACCAAATACAAGAAAGCATTTAACCACAGGCTTAACAATCTGAAGATGCGCGAGTCAAATTTATCTTTATGTAGTGGGTGGTAGGGATAATCGTGGAAGGATATTTGAATTAGGTTCATTTGCAAACACATGTTATTCACATTCTTCCACATCCAGTACAACAACATCTAGTAGGCGGTTTGCACCCAATGAAGTTGATGAGCTTCGGAGCACAATACAGCCATTGACAACTCAGTTGTAACAGTTGATGGAGTACATAGCTTAGCTCCATAATGAGGTAGATGAGTTAAAGGGGAGGGGTAGCGTCTCATCGCAACAATTAGAGCATCCTTAGTTAGCAAAGGAATAGTATACTTGTAGTCATTTCGTATGAATTATAAATACTTATTATGTACAAAATAATTTTTTATTATCAATTAAGATAATTTTTACTTTATATAATTAATCAACATTTTGTTTTAACAAATTAAATGTAAAAACAAATCAAAATATTATTGACAAATAACTCATAACTGTATAAATTATGCATCAATCGTAAGATCATCAAATAAAATTAAATGTAGGAAAATTAAAAAAACAGTTTTAGTAAATTTATCGACAGAAAAACAAAGTTCGTCGATAAAATCTATTCGCTTTACTGATGGATAACTAATAACTGTCGGTAATGTTGTCATTAGCTTACTGACGGAATAACCACTTCTGTAGGTAAGTTACTAACAGCCAAATCTTATTCGTTGGTAACTTTACTGATCGAAACAATAACCGTCACTATGTTCACCGATGGTAACACAAAATGTCCGTAAATAAATTTGCGATAGACATTTTGTGATTTTGTCACAAATTAAAACCTACGACCGTTTCTCTAACGCCACAGTTCGTCGGTAAATTCCATTGCTAACTTAGCTTACTGACGGAATGTGTAGGTTTTCCGTCACTAAACTTCATTTTTCTTGTAGTGGGGTAATTTATGATGGATGATTATTCACTTGTTTTTGAAGATTCTACTCACTATGTGTTTAAAGATAAATCAAAGAGAGTCTTACTTGGTACTATACCTATGATTAAAAAACAAGAATTTTCCTGAAATTGTCCACTTTGATGAAAAACATGCATTAAAGGCAACAGTGACTGATGAGAACTGGCTTTTACATCATAGATATGGTCATTTGGGTTTTAGAAATTTAATTCTCATGTTAGAAAAGAAATATGTCAGTGGGTTGCCAGTGATTGAAGATGTAAATGAGAAAAAGAGGTCCAACTAAGATGAAGACCATTGCTTTGAATGGTGATAATCGGATTGAAATCAAATTCAATGACA
>JANZLD010000006.1:8690045-8700354 GCA_026413575.1 Erythroxylum carthagenense | reverse complement strand
AAATAAGTTGTTGAAATCAAAATAAATTATTCCACATATATAATATATTGTATAATTTATTTACATTTCACAAGCATTCACTGTAAAAAAAATTATCATAAATATACAAGATGTTTAATATTGCATTAACATGCATGTAGGCAAATATAATAATAATAAAATTAATTAATTTTTAAATTTAATTTAATATTTTTTCTATAATTTATAAATTGATTAAATAATTTTAATAAATTAAAAAAAATTTAAAATTTAAATTTTCTATCTTAAAATTTTTAATTTAAAATTAAAATAATTAAAAAATAAAATTTTGTATCATAGGAGTGACTGGGACACAAATACAAAAATACAAACTAAAATAAGTGTAACAAGCATGACAAAAGTGTCACACCCTTGACAATGTAAATAATTATTTTGTTTTTTATTTTATCCTTTTAATTTTTTAATAAAATTAATAGTAGCATAATTAAAATTAAAATTAAATTTTAATTGAATTTTTATTAAACTAATAGTAGTATAATTAAAGTTAAAATAATAAAAGAATATAAAAAAGATTAACAGGTATAACTTAATTGTTATGCTTATGACTTGTGTTACGCCTAGAGAAAAATTAATGAAGGGACTGGGTTGTTTAAAATATAAGTAAAAATGATGACATTTTTTCCGTTGGGTAGAGTTAGACATAAACAAAGGATCTCGTATCAGTGCGGTCGCCTGAGGAGACAAGATCATGTGATGCATGTGGGGTTCACAACGCTACTCGAACTATTGAACCACTTACACCAACTTGTTTGGTTAATAGAACTATCTTTTGAGTGGTGATACATTTCGTCAATAACTAGTTGGTAGTGATCTATATTTTATTGTCATTTTGTGTATTATTATGTGTTTTAAGAAACTATACAACTTATCTTAATCCCATTCTAATCACAAATTACTGATATATTTACCTCCGCCTTAACTTTTTCAAGATCTTATCTCCAAAACTCAAGTTTGAAGAAGGATATTAACATAATCTTTAGAAGTTAAAAGTCAGCATATATTTAACTGGAATTTTCTCCTAGAGTTATGTACATTAATATTATGTAATTATTTAGTTGAATTTATTTCTTTAGTTAGAATCACCTAAAGTATATAAAAAGATGAATGTACATAACATTGATGATATATAAAAACACTGGAAGTCTTTTGTTATTCTTTATCAGGAAGCCTTTCATTATTTTTCTCTACTCTTTATTTTCATATTTTTAATGAAACAGTCATAGGATTATTAATTTGAGATTAAAATTAAGCGACTTCAAAATATTAAGAATTACAATATGTTTTTGCGTTTAAATTAAATTTTATTTAAAATGTTAAAATTGTATAAAAATAATCATATAAATTTTATTATTTAATTTAAAATAATAAGATAGTATTTAAAACATATAATATTAATAAAAGATGTTTAAAGTTGTTATCAAAAGTATTTAATCCTTTAATTTAATTTCTTACTTTTAATAAACTTTTGACATAACCTATTTTAAACATCTAAAACCAAAGAATACTATGGCCTCCTTTGGTTTAACGGTGAATCAACAATTTTTCTAGTTGATTGATTGTATTTAGCTGTTTGATAGTTCAAAATGGTAATGAAATTGTTTGGCTATTCACTGATTAATTGGTTGATGTAAGGCAATCAACTGAAAATGAAAACACTCCTAAGTATGAGCATTTTCCTCCAACAGTCAAAATTTAATACCTAAAAATACAACTGTGCCTTTTGAGGATCTTGAGACTTCCATGCAATAACGTTAAAAGGTATATATGCAGGAGGATCTCGAGACTTCCGCAGTTGTTTTAGAATGCATATGAAAGACTTCTATTGATGAATAGGAGTTCTCTAAATAACATGAGATGAAGGTTCCGTAAAAATCAGAACAAATAAAAATACAATAATCTTATTTCAAAGAGTAGTATAAATATACAAGAATGTTGACCCCTATTCTAAACTTGATTCACCATGTTTAAATAATTAAATTTGGGTAAAATATTTTCTCATTATCATATTTTAGAAAGATTGTGGTTAATTCACCTATGTAAGCTTTTTTCTAAGTCATATATTCGGAAGTCATTTACACATAAATAACTAACACTAAATAACTAATTTTATCAAATATTTTTAATAAACAATTAATGTTATCCACTAGTCAAATTAATTGATATAATCTGTTGTTAATTAACTGTTGATAAAATCAACTAATAACTAATACAATCTACTGATTATCTAACAAGCCTGTAGCTATCTTATTTCCTTACTGTTTAATATCCCAATAGCAAACCATTATAACTTCAAACCTTTAGTTTCCAGACTCCCATCAGGCAAATATTGACTTCGCTAGAAAAGAAGTACAAATATCAGATGGACAAAACAGCCTACGTCAACACGTTCTTCACCAAGCAATGTCCTGGACCTTTATATAACCATCAGAAATGGAATAAAGCCTATTTGAACCTATTTCCTTGCTTCCAATTACTTTTTAGAATTTCAATTTGATTAATTTTTTAATCAACTTGGGCTAGTTTGTACTAGAACTTTCTATTTCGTGAAGATTGTGATATAATGTTGTGTGGATGAATTTTTGTTTTTTTGAAAAATATGTTTTTTAAAAATTTGATGAAATGAATTAAAAAAAAAAAAAAAGAAGAGAAGAGTTGACGAGAAAACAAAGATGCTGACGCTTGTACCATGACATATGTGGGCTGAGGTTTTGTGACATAAAAAATTAAAATACAATAGTTTTTTCAAAAAATAATATTAATGATGTAAATTTCACAACATTAATTAAAAGTGAAATGAGATAAGGAATTTTAATTTAAAATTTTATTTATTTTATTTGAAATTTTAATTATAATTTTATTTCTGTCAATTTTATGTAACTTGTAATTCTTGTATAATTTATTCCAACAATGCTTCTAAATTCTGAAATATTCCAAATTCTTTATGGGTTAGACTCAGCGAATGTACGAGTTATCAAGTTGTCCCTAAAAACAACAAAATCATTGTTGATTGCCTACCTATCACAATCTGATATTGTATTAATGCTATAGGCCAAGATATGCAAAAGTTGTCATTCTCACGGATAAAATTACTTAGGAACTAGGTTTTCTAAATCTTTTTCAATTAAATGTTCCAATATCGATGATCTTCTTATTTAAATCCTTCCCTTTACGAAAATACAAACGTGACATATCCAACTCAAAACCTGGTTGATGTAATACCTGCCTATGAGATAAAGGAAGCTAAAGATCTCGTATTTTTAACTTTTTTAAAATAAGTTTAAAAATTTTAAATAATTTTATATTCATTATTTATAAGATTATGTTATAGATCAATAACACTTGAATGTTACTGTATGACATACAATAACTTTCAAGTGTTGTTGATTTTTGCTTAGCAAAAGATTCGACCATTTTGAATAATAATTTTATCTAATATATATATATATATATTATGACAGGCCCCTATCTTAATGACTAGGTGACCCGTTTGATAGCCCACGAAAATTCTTCAGTCGATTTATGATAAAACTAGAAAATTCTCATGAAGCTAAGCTTTTTTCCTTTTTATTCAAAATATTTTGACTCAAAATTAGAAGTATAAGTAGAGATTTTCAAGGGAAGCCTTAGAAAAATTTTCGAACCTTTATTTAATAGTTTCTCTTTTCTTGTAAAGTAAACAGTAATGAGAATCATTACTTTCATGAACTTTCTTTTTAAAATATAGCCCATCACTAATTTTCTTTGCTATCTAGTACCTTTAGGTGTACGGCCACAGAGTTGGATCTGCATCGCTTACCTGTGCCTAGATAACCTCTCGTAACGGATCTGGTTTACAATCATCAGGTTAACCATTATATCTCACTGGTTATGAAGCTGGTTCTATAATGCTTACCCATAACGATGCTAGCATTATATATAAATCAGTGGTTACGAAGCTAGTTCTGCATTGCTTACCCATAACAGTGCTAGCACAATATATACTCTATACATGCAGAGGGCAACTCATAGGCCATAATGATAGATACAACACCACCCATATTAGTGACAGACGCTCTCAAACACTATTGTGCATGTTAGGACGTACCATGATCGATATAATCGTATGTATAAAGACTTAACATTGTACCATAAGCTAAATCATAATTAATAGATGAGCATGCCTCATTTCAATACCAATTCAATTCATGTTCAAAGTCCATTTCCATGCTAATTTAAAGCATATGCAAATTTCAATTCAATGCCAACTTAAAGCATGTGTACATCTTATTGGCTTCCAAATGCATCAAAATCTCAATTCAATGCTAAATCAAAGCATGTGCAAATAAAATTGGCTTTCAAATTTATACAACTCTCAATTTAATGCCAAACCAAAGCATATGTAAACCTCATGAAAATAGACTTTTAAATTCAAGTAGTAGCACCAATTAAATTATTCATAAACATACTTTTCATAGTAAGATAAAAACCATCTTTATAAATTGTAAAATCAACTTAAAGATATATTCATAGTTTGTCATTTATCATTAACCACCCTCACGTGGTCGATGCTTTTCCCTTACCAGTCCTAAGTCTACAGTGCCGAGAAAACTTTATTGCCTTACTTAGCTATGAGGGAGATCCCTAAAGGGTTCTTAAAACCTGCAAAGTATAAATTTTATGACAAAGAACTTAGCCAAAATCTTAGCATTTAGTATGAATGAAATTATGTTTTCTTTTTATTTAACCATTGAACAGTCATTGAACAACGTCCATAATTTATACATGTTGTCTTCTTTTAGAGATAATGCTCATATTAGATTAAGTTTTGCTTTAGCATTTAGTTGTGTATTTTTTCTATTAACATCAGTCCACACTTTCACGTTATCTAAATCAGGAAGTGTAGCTCCAACTCTGATAGCTTCCCAGATTTTAATATCTACAGATTCAAGATAGATTGTCATTCTCTCTTTTCAGTATGAGTAGTTGTTTCTATTAAAGTAAGGAGGCTTTGAGATGGATTGTCTTTCAAAACTTCTCAAGGTGTTTGCCATGATCTATCACGTGTTGTAAAACAAAAAATTGATAAACCGAACTCATATACCAAAGGATAAAGCAAACACATGAAAGAGGAGGGTAAATTGTGTGTGTCAAAAAAATTCACAAGTTCTTTCAATTTGTATAATAAACATATCCTAGTTAATGAATAAAAATAGTAAGAGCTTGTTAGACCATAAAGCCTTTTAAAAGATAGGAGCTTATGAAGCAATAGGAGCGTTTTGTAAGATAGGAATCTGCTTAAACGAAAGGAGCCTACTGAATGATGAATCGTGTTAAAACAATTTTAAAAAATTAGGTGCTTGTTAAAAAAAAAAGGGACATCTTGGCAAGTTGAAAACAGAAGGAGCCTCTTATAAAAGTGAAGGTGTCTCTTGCTAAAAAGAACACACACATAATATAATGTGAAATTTTAAAAGAGAGAGAGAAGAGTGACACAATTAATTTATATTGATTCGGCTTATAACTCAAGCTGACATACAATCTCCAAGTATCCAAGTTGAGTATTTCACTATAAGAATACGATTATTAAATTTGACGAGTCTTTGTAAGCTTACTAGTGCATATTTTTCAAGTTTCTTTAATCTTCTATACTAGAAGTGTATAACAAGCTTCTAAAAGCTCACAGAAAAATAAAAAAATATTTCTTTCTTGATAGAGTGATTTCACTTTCTAAGGTAAGATATGAAAGATATAACTCTTAAGAAAGAAAGTGTATGTTTATGATTTTATTTCCTTTTGATAATTAAACCATTAACTATAAAAGGAAATAAATCCAATTTAAAATAACAAGCTTCTAAAAGCTCACAGAAAAATAAAATAATATTTCTTTCTTGATAGAGTGATTTCACTTTCTAAGGCACGATATGAAAGATATAACTCTTAAGAAAGAAAGTGTATTTTTTATGATTTTATTTCCTTTTGAGAATTAAACCATTAACTATAAAAAGAAATAAATCCAATTTAAATTTTGAAATATTATATAGTTATCATCAAAATTGTTAAATATAAGTCTCGAGCTAACAGAAATGTGTGATTGTTGTTTGACTTATGGTAGCATATTTTTAGGAGATTAACTTGTGTTAGTGGATAACTAATTAGTGGGTTGTTAGTTATGATTAATAGGTTGTTACCAGGTTGTAATGAGACATTTCCCAACTCAATTTCTTGCCTACCATTTATTTGTTAAATGTTCCTTTATAGATTTTATTCTTATCAATAGCCTATTCTCTTATATATGGTATCAGAGCTTAGGTACACTTCCAAATGGCCAATAATCATATTGGATTAAACCTCTCACAACCTTCAATTCCAAGTTTTCAAGGTCCTAACTACGAAGTGTAGAATATCAAAATGAAGACATTATTTTTATCCCAAGAACTATGGGATTTGGTGGAGAATGGCTACAATGAAGATATGACAACAATTGATAATATTAGAGAACATAGGGACAGTCAATGTTGCACTGGACGAACTAGTTATATAGTTCACACCGCTAGTGCCTATGCAGTGTGTACAGTAGCCGTAGGTGGTGTGCCTCTACCTCAACCTTTCCCTTTGCATTTTCCACCCTTCTTCCCAAAACACCAATGGAGTTGGTAGCATGTTGTGATGTCGTGATTAACTTTTCCAAAATGCCCACATATATGGCGATTACCTTGCACTGAAACTTCACCTGACACAGATTGTGAAGATGCAGTTTGATTTCCTTTTGATGGGGAAATCTTCCCACGACATCCACTTGGTCATCCTGGGAGTGAATAATCTCTCTGTATGTTTTCTGTTATATTTTCATGGAGTAAACACGATTGATTGAAGGTAATAGTGTTCAGAACCACACACTTTTTGGTTTCATTAGTCATAAATTTCAGCACCACACACTTCTCACCATACTAACACACTGGGATCAACCTACTACTATCCAGTTCGTCCCACAATCCTCTAAGTTTAGTGTAATATGTCCCAATGGATGTCCCTTTTGCCTTGATGGTAGGAAAGCTTGATTTCAACTGATATTGACTAGGAACATTTTCAACAGCATAACATTCCGCTAAATCATCTCACAATTCCTTTGTTGTCTCAAAATACAAAATACATGGCTAGAGTTGTAGGTTAAAAGTATTATGTATCCGTCCATTAATCATGGAGTTACATACCTCCCAAGCGTATGCCTCTTCCGAATCATTTTTCGACGACTTTTGGATTGAGTCTTTTATAAAGGCCAATTTGTTGTTAGCCTTCAGGCCATTCTTCATAGGCTTTGTCCAATTATCATAATTGGATTCACCTTGTAAAACCACGTTCGTCAAAAGCAGACCTAGATTTTTCAGAAGTGAACAAAAACCGATAATTGAGGGTCTAAGATCTTGAGGGTTTTGCCCTATTCATCGTTATTGTCTATGGATGACTTCGTGTTAGAGGTGGTTGTTAGGCGGTAGAAAGGTGTCGATAATTGCAATGGATGGGTGACTAAGAATCTTAGGGTTTTCCAGGAAAACTCTCTAATACCATGTCAAGTTTTAGGAAGAATTAACTTCCGTATTTCATTAACTATCAAGGCCTTAAATTGTCATTCAAAGTTACAAAGTGAGTAACATATCAAAACAGAAGATTACGAAAATATATATACAATAAATATAGAGATATGTACAACAAATATCACTAATATGAGAAAGCAGTGCTCAAGGAAGACGACCCCATTTTGTTCAAGTTTGTCGATAGCACCAACCTTGAGGAGATTATAGAACAGGGCCTGTGGCATGTCAGAGGTAACCCCTCTTCATCCAGAAATGGAGGTCGAGAGTGGAAATGGACAAAGGTCAGATAGATATCTTGCCACTATGGGTACAGTTCCATAATGTCCTGATGGAATTTTGGATCACTGAGGGTCTTAGCTACATGGGTAGCTCCTTGAGTAAACCCATTAGTATGAATTCCCAAGCTACAATGATGGGACTACTTTGCTATGCTAAAATGTACATTGAAGCATAAAAAAAGCCCTCCCTACCTTATTCACTTCCCATTCTTCAGCTGAATGACAAGGGTGAACTGAAGAAGATGGTCATACCCATCTCCTATCCTTGGAAACCGGCGAATGATATCAAAATCTGGAAGCCTATAGGTAAGATGTTTCAAATTAGAGGGCATGACGAGTTACTGGATTCTGGTGTAATTGATGATAAGAATGGTGCAATAAATGAAGACATGGAAGTTGTCTATGAA
Source organism: Erythroxylum carthagenense (assembly GCA_026413575.1). Classification (NCBI taxonomy): domain Eukaryota; kingdom Viridiplantae; phylum Streptophyta; class Magnoliopsida; order Malpighiales; family Erythroxylaceae; genus Erythroxylum; species Erythroxylum carthagenense. The sequence continues at coordinate 8,692,059 of JANZLD010000006.1, read as the reverse complement.
TCACACTTAGCAAAGGCAAATAATAACATTAGTAATGCTATAGAACTTGTTAATAGTATGGTCAACACTATTGAATATGCAATGGTTACTGTTACTGGTGTAGTTTCTGATACAGCCCAGGTTGAGGTTGTTAAAGGTATCCTTTTTACAGTGGATAAAAATACTAGTGTTGTTGCTGGGCATGCTTTATAGTGTTTTGGATGTAGTTAATGGTATTCTAGCTGCACAAATGGCTCAGGTTGTAGACAATGATAATCAATTAGTTGGTTTGAGGTCTGAACAAGTTGTTACAAATGTTTCCTAAAAACAACCAACTATTGACAACTCTAGTGCAGACAATGTGGAGAGTCCGAAAAGTGGAGCAAATGATTGCACCTCCCAGTATTTAGAACATTGTCAGATGGATTGGGCCAACATGTTGACTTCATTAACAACTGTTGGACAAACGGAGAATTAGGGGATAGGGGTCATCTCTCATGAACAAGCAGAGGACTGTGATACTCCGTTAGCAGTAGCCCATTTCCTTAACATCCATTGAGATTTTTATGTGCAATCCAAACCTGCAAAAAGGAAATCTACAAGGAAGTGAAAGTCAAATCCCAAATATAAGAGGCTTCCTCCAGATAGTGGAACATTAGGGGGTTAAATGACCCTTATAAACTAGAAATGATGAATGAGCTTTTCCATGAAGATGAAACACCAATGGTACATATAGTTGTTTCTTGTTATTGTTTATCTTGCAAACAATTATCCTACCTTAGGGAGTTTTTGTTTTTAGTCATATTGTAATATGATGGTAGGCTTAAAGCCATGAACTCGTTGTAACTTAGATTTAGTTTTTACTATAATTAAAATTCTTTTTCATTTAACAAAGATAATTAAGGTTCTCTTTGTGAAATCACATTGGGCAGCTATCTGTTGCTCTAGTTTTTGATTTTCTAAAACCATTTTTATCTTCTATCTTTTGCAAAGGTTTTTGGAGTGGGGAATTTGAGTAAGAAGGTTGGTTTTTGAAGAGTTCTAGTCGTTGAGATATTATGCTTCCCTCTCTCATAATTCTTGTTGATTGCTTTTATTTGTCTATGTAATCATATGCTGAATTGGAAGATCATTTAAAAGAAGCAAAATTTCATCCACTTTTGCTTGTTCTGATATATCTTGCATTGGGTTGCTAAACTTTTGTTATATGATTGTGGAAATGGATTGGTGATGGTGATAAATGGCGAGTAGAACTGTACTCACATCATTTACTAGTCCTAAAAGAAAAGAAGGATTACAGTCGACGAGGAAGGAAGCAAAAAATGTATTGGGTTAGAAGTAAATAGGTCATCGGAGAAGACAAAAGAATAGGTTTTATGATTTAAAATTTAATAAAATAATTAATAATTAATTATAAAAATAGTGGACTCATGTCAGCCACATAACAAGTACACAAGCTTGATGTAGCGAGTCATGTTAATGACATTAATGAAAAATATTAGGCTATTTTTTGTAACAGATTAAAAGTTTAAGTATTTTAATATGACTTTTTAAAGTTTGAGCAAGTATTATAAAATTAAGATTTGTTTTTATAAATTACTCAAATCAAAACATGGCAACATAGAAATGGGAAATGTACTCATTTCTGAAGAAGCTCATGAAGGAGTACTCATATGTCTAGAGATTTATGGTTGCCAATAGCTGCTGGACATTTAATTGATAGATGGTTAACTCCATCAAATTATCTATTTACTTAGAGTTTGTTTTGGACTTTTTAAATATGTTGTGGTTTAAATTGAACATTTTAAAACGTTAGACTTCAAATTATATTCTATTGAAAATATTGAGGTTTAAAATACACTTTTTGTTAAAATAGGGTTGCATGTACATGATTCAAATTTTTACAAAAAGTTTATTCTTAATCTATCAACTACAAAATGATCATGTATCTAATCCCTAATTGTAACATCCCGTTATCAATATGAAGGGCATATTGGTAATTCGGATGGTTCTAGATTTGGATGCATGTCTAATT